>JAAAKG020190992.1:10331-24665 GCA_010014905.2 Druon quercuslanigerum
TGGAAATTTTGCAATATTTTTAAATTATTTTGATATTTATAACATTTTTGAAAGCCTTGTGAAATCTTTAAGAATTCATTGAATATTTTTGAAATTATTGAAATCTTTGTAAATTATTTCAAAAAGTTTTTAAATATTTTTAGATATTTTGACATTTTTGCGAAATCTTGAAAAAAATTGAAAATCTGTAAAAAGTATTTGAAATATTTTGAAATCTGAATTCATTTGAATTCTTTTTAAACCTTTAATTATTTTTTAAAGATTTGAAATATTTTTAATCTTCTGAAATCTTGATGTCTTTGTGAACTATTTTAAATCTTTGAAATCTTTGTGAATTATCGAAATCTTTTGAAATGATTGAAATCTTTGTGAATTCTATAAAGTTTTCAAAAATATTTTAAAATATTTTAGACATCTTTGCGAAATGTTTAAAAAAATTTTTTAACTTGTGTAATACATTGGAAATTTTGCAATATTTTTAAATTATTTTGATATTTATAACATTTTTGAAAGCCTTGTGAAATCTTTAAGAATTCTTTGAATATTTTTGAAATGATTGAAATCTTTGTAAATTATTTCAAAAAGTTTTTATATATTTTTAAATATTTTGACATTTTTGCGAAATCTTTAAAAAAAATTGAAAATCTGTAAAAAGTATTTGAAATATTTTGAAATCTGAATTCATTTGAATTCTTTTTAAATCTTTAATTATTTTTTAAAGATTTGAAATATTTTTAATTTTCTGAAATCTTAATGTTTTTGTGAACTATTTTAAATCTTTGAAATCTTTGTAAATTATCGAAATCTTTTGAAATGATTGAAGTCTTTGTGAATTGTTTAAAAATTTTTAAAATATTTTAAAATATTTTGACATCTTTGCGAAATATTTTTAAATTTTTTTAAAACTTTTGTAATATTTTGGAATCTTTGAAATATTTTTGAATTATTTTGGTATTTTTGAAATTTTTGCAATCTTTAAAAAGTGTTTGGAAAATTTTGAAATCTGAATTCATGTGAATTCTGTTTAAAACTTTAATTATTTTTTAAGGATTTGAAATATTTTAAATTTTCTGAAATCTTTCGAAATCTTCATGTCTTTGTGAACTATTTTAAATCTTTGTAATCTTTGTTTTTTTTATATATTTTAATTCTTTGTGAATTATTTTTATATCTTTGAAATTTTTGAAAGCCTTATGAAATCTTTATGAATTCTTCAAAATATTTTGAAATTTTTGAAATCTTTGAACTAATTTTAAAAATTTGTAATATTTTTAAATATTTGTACATTTTTGCGAAGTCTTTAAAAAAATTTTTGAAAGTTTTGTAATATGTTGGAATCTTTGAAATATTTTAAAATTATTTTTGTATCTTTGAAATTTTTTGAAATCTTTGTAAAATATTTGAAATATTTTGAAATGTGAATTCTTTTTAAACCTTTAATTCTTTTTTAAAGTTTTGAATTATTTTAAATCTTTGTAATCTTTGTGAATTGTTTTGATATCTTTGAAATTTTTGAAAGCCTTGTGAAATCTTTATAAATTCTTCGATTTCTTTTGAAATGATTGAAATCTTTGTGAATTATTTTAGATGTTTGGAATCTTTAAATTAAATTAAATCTTTAAATCCTTTATTACATTTTTCAGGAATTTGCAATATTTTTAATTTAAAAAAAATCTTTGTGAACTGTTTGAAATCATTTTAAAACTTTGAAAAATATTTGAAATATTTGGAAATCTTTGAATTTTTTAAAGTGTTTATAAAATCTTTCTGAATTCCTTTAAATCTTTGAAATATTTTAGAATCTTCCAAATGTTTCGAATTCTTTTATTTTATATCTTTGAAATATTTCCGAATTATTTAGGTATCTTTGTAATTTGTGTGAATTATTTGAAATATTAATTATCTTTCGAAACCGTTAAAATATTTTTAAATGTTTCAAACATTTCAAATCTTTGTAAAAACTTTCTAGCTTCTTCTAAATCTTCTGAAATCTTGTGAAATGTTTAAAGTCTTTTGAAATCTTTAGAATATTTATGAATTATTTTGAAATATTTTTAATTCTTTGAAAACTTTACGAATTGTTGGAAATGTTGAAAGTCCTTTGTATCACGTTCCTATTAAAATATTTTAAAACCTAGATAAAATCTTCTACATTTTTAAAATATTTTTAAATCTTTCAATTTTTTCGAAAATTTTCTGCATTTTTTGAATATCTTCGAAATCCTTGTAAAATCTTTATGAATTCTTTGAAAACTTGGTGAATTATTTGCAATCTCTGTGTTATATTTTGAAAACTTTTGAAATATTTTGGAATGTTGGAAGTTTTCTGAAATCTTTCACGTCTTTCTGATAATCTTAAAAATCTTCTGAAATCTTTGTAATATTTATGAATTATTTTGAAGCATTTTTAATCCTTTGAAACATTTTTCAAATATTTAAAATCTTTAGAAATTTTTTGAAATCTTTAGAAATTCTTCTAGAACTTTGAAATATTTTTAAATCTATCCAATTTTTTGTGCATTTTTTGGATATATTTGAAATTCTGGTGAAATTTTTGAAATATTTGAAAAATATTCAAAACAGGTTTCGCTCCAGTTAAAGAAAAATTCTTCATTTTTTAATTGGTCATTGAAAATAAAAAAATTCGAACTTGTGAAGCTGAAAAATTTTTTATTTAATTTTTGAATAAATGCCGTTAAACTTTTATGAATTGAACAGTTCAAGAAATTCTGTTGAAAAAATTAGGTCCAATATCAATTCGAAACTAAAGAAGCTAATTTCTTACAATTTTAAAAAATCAAAGAAAAGAATGAGGGCCGTCTACTTTCCGTTCCTCTTTCTTTTTTTTAGGATTCGGGGATTTTTATATTTTTAATAAAGATAATCCAAATTTTCTCGTTTTTTTTAAATCCTACAAACTTTAACGATATAGTTTATAAAAAAATGTTCCTACCTTAAATATAAAAAATGTTAAGTATTCCTAATTAGCGTTTCGTTATAAATGGTAGACCCAGAATGTGCGGCATGCGTTGACGTTTTATTAACGGCCAATCTGAATCTGGAGGCCCGTGACGAAGCAGGATGGGTTCCGCTACATTTGGCAGCAAAAGCTGGTTCTTTAAGTGCAGTTAAATCCCTAATTAAGTCAGGGGCTGATGTAAATTGCACGGATGTCTCATATGGACGTACAGCGCTTCATATTGCTGTTGAAGGCAGCCACAGTGAAATTGTTGACTATTTACTAAAAGAGGTATTTGGACGACTTTTATATTTCATTTTTTTCTTTTCTTTTGTTAAAAATTGATTTATTTTTAAAGTGAAAATTTAACTATTGCATTTATTGTTGAAAAGTGATATTTTTGGTTCAAACTGCGATTAAATTCGAATAAAATTCATGTGTTTTATCGAAAATCCGTTTTTTTATTGTTCAAAATTAATTTTTTTTTACCAGAAAATTCAACTTCCATTGGTCCAGTTTTTGTTAAATTCTTTGGTGAAGAAGTCATCTTTTTCATTAAATATTCATCCTTTTGGTTTAAAATTCAACTATTTCAGATAAAGATTCATAATTTGATTTGGAAATTCATCTCCTTTGAAAATTTAACTATTTTGTTTAAAATTCCTGTTTGTTTTGTTGAAAATTTATTTATTTTTAAACTGAAAATTGAACTGTTCCCTTCATTGTTGAAAAGTGATATTTTTGGTTCAAACTGCGATTAAATTCGATTAAAAATTCATGCGTTTTATCGAAAATTCGTTTTTTTATTGTTCAAAATTAATTTTTTTTTTACCAGAAAATTCAACTTCCATTGGTCCAGTTTTTGTTAAATTCTTTGGTGAAGTCATCTTTTTCCTTCAAAATTGACCATTTTGGTTTAAAATTCAACTATTTTAGATAAAGATTCATAATTTAACTATTTCGTTTAAAATTCGTTTTTGTTTTGTTGAAAATTCATTTTTCAACTGAACATTTAAGTATCCAATTTTTGATTGAAAATTATCTTTTTTAGTTCAAAATTTATCTTCTTGGATTAAAATTCAACTATTTCAGACAAAGATTCATAATTTTATAATAGTTGGAAAAATTATCTCCTTTGAAAATTTAACTATCTTGTTAAAACTTTTTTTTTTATTTTGTTAAAAATTTATTTGTTTAAACTAAAAATTTAACTATTCCATTTATTGTTGAAAAATGATATTTTGTCGTTCAAACTGCGATTAAATTCGATTAACAAATCGTGTGATTGATTGAAAATCCGTTTTTTATTGTTCAAAATTAATTTATTTTACCAGAAAGTTCAACTTTCTTTTGTCCAGTTTTTGTTAAATTCTTTGGCGAAGTCATCTTTTTCTTTCAAAATTGACCATTTTGGTTTAAAATTCAACTATTTTAGATAAAGATTCATAATTTAACTATTTCGTTTAAAATTCGTTTTTGTTTTGTTGAAAATTCATTTTTCAACTGAATATTTAAATATTTAATTTGTGATTGAAAATGATCTTTTTTAGTTAAAAATTCATCTTCTTGGTTTGAAATTCAGCTATTTCAGATAAAGTTTCATAATTTTATAATAGTTGGAAATTTATCTGCTTTGAAAATTAAACTTTTTTCTTAAAAATTCGTTTTTGTTTTGTTGAAAGTTAATTTTACAACTTTTATATTTAAGTATTCAATTTTTGAGTGAAAATTATATTTTTTAGTTAAAAATGTTTCTTCTTGGTTTAAAATTCATCTCTTGGTTTAAAAGTTTATCTGTTTTGCTTAAAATTTTTGTATTTTTTGTGAATAATTAATTTTCCTAACTGAGAATTTAACTATTCCATTTTTGTTGAAAATTGATCTGTTTCGGTTTAAAATTTACCTATTCCATTTATTGTTGAAAACTGATATTTTTCGGTTCAAACTTAAACTTTAAGTATTGAATTTTTGATTAAAAATTATCTTTTTTAGTTATACATTTATCTTGTTGGTTTAAAATTCAACTATTTCAGACAAAGATTCATAATTTTATAATATTTGGAAATTTATCTTCTTCGAAAATTTAACTGTTTTCTTAAAAATTCGTTTTTGTTTTGTTGAAAGTTAATTTTTCATCTGAATATTTAAGTATTCAAATTTCTGATTGAAAATTATCTTTTTTAGTTAAAAATTTAAGTATCGTTGAAAAACCATATTTTTGCTTGAAAATTAAAATATTTGTTTAAACATAGATGTATTTTATGGAAAATTGGTCTTTTTTATAGAAATTTAATCTTTAAGAATAAAACTTCATCTTTTTGGTAGGTATAAAATTTAAATATTCCAGTTTAAGATTCATAATTTTATTTCAACATTTATCAGTTTTGTTGAAAATCAATTTCTTCAGCCGAAATTTTAACTATTCCATTTTGGATTAAAAAATGCTCTTTTCTAGTTTAAAATTCAACAAATTTGATGACAGCTTGTCTTTTTGAATTAAAAATTCAGCTCTTTTGTCGAAAATTCACGTATTTTGTTTTTGTAATATGATTTTAGAAAAATATAAAATGATCTTTTTCTTTGAAAGTTAATCTTCTTCTTTAAAAATTATTCTTTTCGGTTAAAAATGCAACTATTCCAGTTCAATATTTATTATTTAATTGAAAATTTATCTCTTCAAAAATTCAACTAATTTGTTAAAAATCAATTTTTAACTAAAAATTTAACTGTTACAGTGGAAAATTGAATGATATTGCTGAAAATCCATTTTTTTAGAATTATATTTTTAATGGGAAATTCGACTGTTCTATTTTTGCTTGAAAATTGATCTTTTCTTAAAATAAAAATTTAACAATTCGTTGAAAAACTATATTTTATTTGAAAAGTTGTATTTTTTGGTAAAAAAACAAATCTTTTTTTTATATCATAATTTTATGGAAAAAATAATTTATTTTGCAATTTTGGTCTCTTTTGTGATAAAGGATATTTATAATAAATCTATATATTTGGTTGTAAATGCAACTGTTTGGTTAAAATTTAATTTTTATTCTTAAAAATTCAATTATTTGGTTAAAAATTTATTTTTCTTGTTTGAAAACAATCTGTTTGTTGGAAATTCAACTTTTCAGGCTCATAATTCAAATATTTTCTTAACAAATGTTCTTTTTGGATTTAAAATTCATCTTTAAAAGCGGAAATCAATTGTCTTGTTTGAAAATTAACCATTATGGTTGAGTTTTTTTATTTGAATAATTATTTTTTAAGACTGAAAATTTAACTATTCCATTTATGATTCTAATTTAATCTTCTTCAGGGGAAAATTTAACTATTTGGTTAAAAATTAATGTATTTTTTTAAAAATTTGCCTTTTTTGGTTAATAAATAAATCTCTTTGGTTCAATTTTTTAAGTAGAGATGCATCATTTCAGTTGATAAATCATTTCCTAGTTTGAAGATTCAACTATTACTTGAAAATTCGATTTTTTGGTAAATATTTTTTTAATTTGCAAATGTTACTATTACATTTTTTGTTAAAAATTGATCTTTTTCAGTTTAAAAGTCAATTAGTTCCCTGAAGATTCATGTATTTGGGTTAAAACTTAATCTGCCTTGTTGAAAATTAAACAATATTCGTAAAAAGTATTCTGCTTGGTTGAAAACTGTAAATTTAACTTCTCCAGTTTGTTCAAAAATTGTTCTTTTTTTGGTAAAAATTTATTTTTTCCTAGTAGAAAATGAAACTTCTATTTTTCGTTGAAAATTGACCTTTTTTAGTTGAAAATTTATCTTCTTGGTTTAAAATTCATCTCTTCGTTTAAAAGTTTTAACTATTTTGCTTAAAATTCTTGTTTTTTGTTTTATATTTAATTTTATTAACTTAGAATTGAACTGTTCCATTTTTTGTTGAAAAACTGATGTGTTTTGGTTTAAAATTTAACTATTTACTGGAAAATCTATCTTTTTTAGTTGAAAATTCAACTATTCCAGTAGCAAATTCACAATTTTAGTTGAAAATTAAACTACGTAGTTCCAAGATAAACTCTTTTTTTAAATTAACAAAAATTATTAACAGAATTGTTTAACTTGTGTTTAAAGTGTTTAAAAAAGAAGTAAATACAAAATACTTAATTCGTCTTTTTTGTGATGTAAAAAATTAATTTTTTCAAACTGAAAATGTAACTATTCCATTTTTTTTAACTGGTCTTTTGTAATTTAAAATTCAACTACGTAGTTAAAAAAATCATATACTCTATTTAAAATCCGTATTTTTTTGTTCAACATTAATTTTTTTCATATGAAAATCCACTATTCCATGTTCCATTGTTTGGAAAACTCTTTGTGTAAAAGGTCATACTTTTCGTTCAAAATTTGTCTGTTTGGTTTGAAATTTAACTGTTTTCTTAAAAAAAAAATTTTTTGAAAATTAATTTGTTACTCACCATTTAAGTATTCAATTATTGATTGAAAGTTATCTTTTGTAGTTGAAAATTGATATTTTGCTTTTAAATTTAACTATTCTAGTTGAATGTCTTTAATTTTAGTTTTAAATTCATCTCTGCGTTTGAAATTTTAACTATTTCGCTGAAAAATTCTTGTTCTTTTGTTTTATAATTAATTTTATTAACTGAAAATTGAAATATTCCATTTTTTGTTAAAAATTAATCGGTTTTATTTTAAAATTTCACTATTTTCTGGAAACTTTATCTTTTTTGTTTTAATATTCAACTATTCTCGTTAAAGATTCATCATTTTAGTTGAAATTTAACTATTTGGTTAAAAATTATTCTATATTGTTGAAAATTCATTGTTTTTACTTGAAAAGTGATGAATTTTAAGTGTATTAAATCAGTTAATTATTTTTTAGCATTATTTCTTTAAAAACATTCTAAATTATGTTATTAATAGTAATATTATTAATAATAAACTTGTTTTTAAAAATGCAAAGTACTTGATTCTTTTTTTTTTTGTTAAAAATTTATTTTTCTATCAAAATTCATGTGAAATAAAAACTAAATCATTTCTTTATTGTTTGTTAAACTCTTTGATTATAAAATTATTTTTTTCGTTAAAAATTTATCTCATGGTTAGAAATTTTAACTATTTTGCTGAAAATTCTTGTTTTTTGTTTTATAATTAGTTTTCTTAAATGAAAATTGAACTATTCCACTTTTTGTTGAAAATTTATATGTTTGCGTTCAATATTTAACTATTTGCTGGAAAATTTAACTTCCGTTAAAGATTCTTCATTTTAGTTGGAAATTAACCTACTTGATTGAAAGTTAAACTCTTTTATTAAAAATTAAACAAATATGTTTGAAAAAAGATATGAATTTTTAAATAAAAAAGATAATTTTTGCAGAAAATAAAAATAAAATTAAATTTCAACAAAACTGTTCAAATTTTGTTTGAAAATTCATCAAATCCAGTTATAAAATTAAAGATTCTCTGCTTTAGTTATAAATTTATCTTCTTTCGTTGAAAATTTAAATATTTGTTTAGAAAATTCATCTTTTTAGTTGGAATTCAACTATTTGGTTAAAAATTATTCTATATTTTTGAAAATTCATTATCTTTTCTTGAAAAGTTAGGAATTTTAAGTGTCTTTAATCTATTAATTATTTTTAGTATTATTTCTTTTACAACTTTCTAAATTAAATGTAAATAGTAATATTTTTATATATTTAAATGTTTAGAAAGACTGAAAACCCCCATTATTTATAATAAACTTGTTTTTAAAAATTCGAAATACTTTATTCGTTTTTTTGTGTTGTTAAAAATTTATTTTTTAAACTTAAAATTTAACTATTTCATTTTTTATTTAAAACTGATCTTTTGAAGATCAAAATTCAACTATGTGTTTAAAAAATTATGTAGTGTAATGAAAAATCGTTTTTTTTTGTTCAAAATTAATTTTTTCATGTGAAAAATAAACTATTCCATTTTTCTATTGTTTGTTAACTCTTTGGTTCAAAAGTCATTTTTTCATTCGAAATTCATCTTTTTGATTTAAAATTTAAATATTCTAGTTGAATATTTTTAATTTTAGTTTAAAGTTTATCTATTGATTATAAATTTTAACTATTTAGCTGAAAATTCTTTTTTTTTTATAATTAATTTTCTTGAATCAAAAATTGAACTATTGCCCTTTTCGTTGAAAATTTATTTGTTTTAGTTAAAAATTTAACTATTTGCTGGAAAATTTATCTCTTTTATTTTAATATTGAACTATTTCCGTTAAAGATTCATCATTTTCGTTTAAAATTAAACTACTTGATTGAGAGTTAAACTCTTTTATTAAAAATTAAACAAAAATGTTTGAAAAAAGATTTGAATTTTTAAATAAAAAAGATAAATTTTCCATGAAATAAAAATTAAATTAAATTTCAACAAAACTGTTCAAATTTTGTTTGAAAATTCATCAAATCCAGTTGAAGAATCAAATATTCTATGTTTTAGTTAAAAATGTATCTTCTTTAGTTGAAAGTTTAAATATTTGTTTAGAAAACTCATCTTTTTAGTTGAAATTTAACTATTTCGTTAAAAATTAATCTTTTTTGTTGCAAATTCAATATTTTTACTTGAAAAGTCAGGAATTTTAAGCGTCCTAAATCTAGTCATTCTTCCTTTAAAAACTTTCTAAATTACATATGAATAGTAATATTTTTACACATTTAGATATTTAGAAAGACTATAAACCCCATTATTTATAATAAACTGTTTTTAAAAATTCGAAATACTTTATTCGTTTTTTTGTGTTGTTAAAAATTTATTTTCTAAACTTAAAATTTAACTATTTCATTTTTTGTTTAAAGTATTTGGTTAAAAAGTCATTTTTTCGTTCGAAATTCATCATTTTGATTTAAAATTTAAATATTCTAGTTGAATATTTTTAATTTTAGTGTAAAATTTATCTCTTGGTTAGAAATTTTAACTATTTTGCTGAAAATTCTTGTTTTTTGTTTTATAATTAACTTTCTTAAATAAAAATTGAACTATTCGACTTTTTGTTGAAAATTTATCTGTTTTAGTTCAAAATTGAACTCTTTGCTGGAAAACTTATCTCTTTTATTTTAATATTTAAATATTTCCGTTAAAGATTCATCACTTTAGTTGGAAATTAAACTACTTGATTGACAGTTAAACTCTTTTATTAAAAATTAAACAAAAATGTTTGAAAAAAGATCTGAATTTTTAAATAAAAAAGATAATCTTTGCAGAAAATAAAAACAAAATTAAATTTCAACAAAACTGTTCAAATTTTGTTTGAAAATTCATCAAATCCAGTTAAAAAAATAAAGATTCTCTGCTTTAGTTATAAATTTATCTTCTTTCGTTGAAAATTTAAATATTTGTTTAGAAAATTCATCTTTTTAGTTGGAATTCAATTATTTGGTTAAAAATTAATCTATATTTTTGAAAATTCATTATCTTTTCTTGAAAAGTTAGGAATTTTAAGTGTCTTTAATCTATTAATTATTTTCAGTATTATTTCTTTGAAAACTTTCTAAATTAAATATAAATATTATTATTTTTACACATTTAGATATTTCCAATGACTGAAAAAAACCATTATTTATTTATTTAATTTTTCAACTAAAAAAGATAATTTTTCCAGAAAATAAAAATAAAATAAAATTATAACAAAACTGTATAAATTTTGTTTGAAAATTCGTCAGATCCAGTTAAAGAATTAAATATTCTCTGTTTTAGTTGAAAATTGATCTTCTTTCGTTGAAAATTTAAATATTTGTTTCGAAAATTCATCTTTTTAGTTGAAATTCAACTATTTGGTTAAAAATTAATCTATATTTTTGAAAACTCATTATCTTTTCTTGAAAAGTTAGGAATTTCAAGTGTCTTTAATCTATTAATTATTTTCAGTATTATTTCTTTTAAAACTTTCTAAATTAAATATAAATATTATTATTTTTACACATTTAGATATTTCCAACGACTGAAAAAACCATTATTTTTAATAAACTTCTTTATTATAAATAATTATAAAGTACAGCAATTTATTTTTTAAATTTCAAATCTAACCATTCCATTTTTTGTTTAAAACTGATTTTTTTTTAAATTCAAAATTAATGTTTTCATATAAAAAATCAACTGTTCCATTTTGCCATTTTTTTGGTAAATTTATTGGTTAAAAAGACTATTGAACTATTGAACTATTTGCTGGAAAATTTATCTCTTTTATTTTAATTCTCAACTATTTCCGTTAAAGATTCATCATTTTAGTTGGAAATTAAACTACTTGATTGAGAGTTAAACTCTTGTATTAAAAATTAAACAAAAATGTTTGAAAAAAGATTTGAATTTTTAAATAAAAAAGATCATTTCTCCGTAAAATAAGAATAAAATAAAATTTTAACAAAACTGTATAAATTTCTTTTGAAAATTCATCACATCCAGTTAGTTGAAATTCAACTCTTTGGTTATAAAATAATCTATTTTGTTGAAAATTAAATAAATTTCTATTCAAAATTACCTCGATGATTGTTTTGTTTAGACGAAAATCGAAGTGAATAAGAAAAATTTCGGAGGAAACACAGCTTTGCATAGTGCCGTTGTTATGAGTGGAGCGAGAGCGAAAGAAATTTGCGAATTATTAATTCGACATGGCGCGGATCCATCGGTTTCTAACCGAGAACCAGCCGCTGTACGTAACGAAATCTTTTTTTATTTTTAGTTTCTTTCATAAAAAATTTAATTTTAGAATTAATTTTTAAGGTGGAAGAAGGCAGTGACCCTGGAATAAAAACTGAAGTCGACTCAGATGACGAGAATCCAAATGGACAGACTTCGTTTGATCTTGCGAAAAGTAAATTAGAGGTAAGGTCAATTTAAAAAAAAAATTGTATAAATTAGAAACCAGGGTGACCATTTTTATCGAGGAAAAAAAATTTATGATTTTTTTTTTCGTGTTCGGAAACATTTTTAACATTTAGGTTGGCGACTTGACCGGGAAACCGGGAATTGAATTTAAAAATTGGAAATTTACTTTTGATCCAAAAATCTAATTTTGCATTGTTTTAGTAATTTTCTTCCAATTTTCAGAAAAAGAAAGTTCTTAAAGTAGTTTTAAGAGATGAAGAAATATTTCAAAGAGGAAATATTTCTGAATTATAATAGAAAATTGTGTTGAATTGTTTGTTGCGAATTTATCTTCTTTTTTTTAGATAGAAATTTGAATAAATCTTTTGTTAAAAATTAGTTTTTTGGTTTGAAGACTCATAATTTTAATTGAAAATTCATCTCTTTTTAAAAATTTAATTTCTTTGTTGAAAATATATTTTTTTAATTCAAAAGCTAACTATTTAAGTAGAAAAGTTAATGATTTTGCAGAAAATATGTTTTTTTTCTTGTTAGGAATTAGATTTTTTACGAGAAATTCAACTATTTGGTTGGAAATTAATGTTCTTTATTCAAAAATTAAACTATTTTTTTGAAAATGTATGTAATTTGTGGAATATTCATCTCTTTTTTGTAGAAAATTAATCTCTAACGTTCAAAATTCATTTTTTGGTAGGTATAAAATTCAATTATTCCAGATGAAAATTTATCATTTTAGTTAAAAATTCATCACCTTGGTTGAAAGTTAATTTTTCAGCTGAAATCTTAACTATTCAATTTTTGGTTAAAAATTGATCTTTTCTTGTTTAAAATTCAACAACTTCGATTAAAATTTGTCTTTTTTAATTGAAAAGTCAACTATTTTGTTGAAAATTCACGTTTTTTTTTTGAAAATCGACTTCTTTGGTAGAGAATGATCTTTTTCTTAGAAAGTTAATCCCCTTGTTCCAAAAAATTTTTTTTTCGTTTAAAAATTGAAGTATTCAAGTTAGATATTTATAATTTTAATCGAAAATTCACCTTTTTAGTAGAAAATTCAGAGATTTTGCTGAAAATCAGTTCTTTTTATGAATTGTATTTTTAAGTGTAAATTCAAGTTTTCTATGTTTGCTTGAAAATTTATCTTTTTAAATAAAAATTGAAATATTTCTTTGAAAAATAATTTTTTTTTGTTTAAAAATTAAATTAGTCTTTAAATGATTTATGTATTTTGTGGAAAATTCCTCTTTTTTGTAGAAAATTCATCTTTTTGTTAGGTATGAAATTTAAATATTCCACTTGAAGATTTATAATTTTAGTTGAAAATTCATCAATGTGGTTGAAAATTAATTCCTTTAACTGGAAATTTTAAATATTCCATTTTTGGTTGAAAATTGATCTGTTTTCTTTAAAAATTCAACAATTTGTATGAAAAGTTGTCTTTTTAAATTAAAAACTCAACTATTTCGTTGGAAAATGACGTTTATTTTTCAGATCGAATTTTTTCTTAAAAATTCAACATCCTTGTTCAATAATTTTTATTTTCGGGTAAAAAGTCAAGTATTCCATTTCAATATTTATCATTTTAATTGAAAACTCAGCTTTTTCACGTTGCTGAAAATAAATTTTTTAACTAGAAATTTAATTATTACAGAAATTAAACTCTTCTTTTTTGTTTGAAAATTTATCTCTTTTTGATAAAAATTCAACTATTTCATTAAATTTTTTTTTTAAATTCAACTATTTGTTTGAAGATAAATTTAACCATTTTGCTGAAAATCCGTTTTATAAAAGAATTATATTTTTATACTTTTATAGATTTGTATTTTTGATTTATTATTATATATTGTTTATAGATTTATTATATTTTTAATAGAAAATTAAACTTTTTGTTTAAATATTTGGTAAAAATTAATTATTATAATTCAAAATTCATGTTTTTGGTAGGTATAAATTTCAAATATTTTCGTTGAAGATGCATAATTTTATTTGAACATTCATCAGTTTAGTTGAAATTCAATTTCTTCAACCGAAATTTTAACTACTCCATTTTTGGTTAAAAATTGATCGTTTCTAGTTTAAAATTCAACAATTTGAATAAAAACTTGTCTTGTTAAATTAAAAATTCAGCAATTTTGTTGAAAATTTACGTATTTTGTTTTTGTAACATGATTTAAAAAAAAATAGAAAATGATATTTTTCTTTGAAAGTTAATCTTCTTCTTTAAAAATTATTATTTTTGGTTAAAACTGCAAGCATTCCAGTTCAATATTTATCATCTTAATTTAAAATTTATCCCTTCACAATTGCAATTACTTTCTTGAAAATTCAACGATTTTGCTGAAAATCAGTTTTTTTAATAATTGTATTTTTAACTGGAAATTCATCTCTTCAATTTTTGCTAGAAAAGTTATATTTTTTTAAATAAAAATTCAACTATCTCGTCAAAAAATATTTTTTGTTTAAAAATTAAACTATTTGTTTGAAGATAAATTTAACCATTTTGCTGAAATTCCGTTTTTTAAAAGAATTATATTTTT
>JAAAKG020191003.1:0-29357 GCA_010014905.2 Druon quercuslanigerum
GGTTCAGATCCCAGCGGAGATAGAGACATTTTTTTCACAATCTTAAAAATTATCAATATTTTAAAAATATTGATATAGACCAGTAGACAAACAAAATTAACATCTAATATTAATAATAAATTACAATGTGTTGATTAAAAGCGGTTTTTTCAAGATAATTTGATGAAAAATTGAAACCTACTTTCAAGTCCCATTCTGTATGCAATTTCCTCGAATCCATCGATTTTGCATTCGATTCTCCTGCTCCTTATCAGATCCATGAATTTATTGGTGACCTCATTGAGAATTGGAAAAAATCCTAGGACGGTTTTGGCTCCAGTGAGTTCCGGGGTGAGGGCAGATCTCAACTTGTGCCACGTTTCTCCTTGCCTAGATTTTCATTCAATGCCAGAATATCAGTGACATAATTGTCACTATTCCGCCTCTTTTCTTTAAAATAAAACAAATATACCGGTACTGAGGCCCGCTTTCAAAATTTAATCTAACTACAAAAGGACTACTCTCAAGAAAAATTTACATCCTCCAAGTATTCTCCCCAAATCTAGCTTTAAAACAACTCTAATTTTTTAAATATTTTTCATTACTTGTCAGTTATTCAAATTGAGATCGGGGAAAAATCAAGAATAAAACTAAAAACTTCTCTACTAAGAATATTGAAAATTTCGCAATTGGAAAGCTTTTAAGTAGATTAAGCGGACTCGGATAATCACCAGTTAATAGTTTTTAAACCAAAAAAAAAGAATAACAAAAAAAGAAGCAATTTAATGAGGCAAAAAGTGGCAATTGGTTAAAAGAGGTGAAATTAAAAGGCTAGAAAGTCAATGTTTAGAAAGTTTCCGCATATTTTTCGTATATAACTTTGCAAATCTTGACTTTATAAGATTTCTATGATACTAATGCATTTTACTTTTAAATTACTGATTCAAAAAGCAGGTTCTGAACCTAATAACGTTTATTAGTTTTCGAGAAAAAGATTGAAAACTTCACAAAATTTGACAAAAAATCTGCTGCCTAGGGGACCGTACTTAAATTAAGTAACAGCTAAAGGTAATTTTTGAAAATGTGCAAAAAATTCCTGCTAAACATTTTATTTTTAGTTATAAATTTTATTATTTGTTTGAAAATTCAACAATTTTTTAAAAAGACTTCCTTTTTGGTAGAAAATTCAACTGTTTTCTTCAAAAATTGTCTTTCTAGGTAAAAAAATCCATCTCTTTTCGTAGAAAATTAATCTTTAGTTTAAAATTCTTATTTTGTTGCTAATAAATAAACTGAAATATTTTCTGGATAAAAATTATTTAGTACGAAAATTTGTCTTTTTGATTTAAAACTTCAATCAGTTTTAGTAGGAATATTGCATCTTTCTTGGATAAAATTGCACTATTTAAAATTAATTAATTATTAAAATTAATTTAACTATTTCCTAGAAAATTTACTTTTTGTACAAAATTGGTATTTTCTGTTGAAAACTCAATTTAAATCTGTTTGGATGAAAATTAGACTCTTGTTGAAATTTTTTTAAATCTAAAAATGCACCTATTTTAGTAGTATTTTTATTTTTCTCGGACAAACAAGCAACTGGTCGGTTAAAAATTTTACAATCTTGTTCAAAAGGCATACATTTTTTTTATTAAAGATTTGGACTATTTAGCAGAAACTTAACTTATTTTTTACAATTCTTATTATGGTGTTTTGTTTTAAATTTTGTTTTTTTAATTAGAAATTCATCTATTTTAAGAGAAATTTCATCTTTTTTTGATAATTAATAAATTCAACTTTCTTTAAACAAAATTAATCGTTTAGGTTGAAAAAATTCGTCTTTTTGGACTGAAGATCCAATTTTTTGGTACAAACTTTTTTTTTTTGTTAAAGGATTCATATTTTGAAAAGTCAACTGCAACCTTTTTTGGATAAAAATTCAACTATTTTTTCTTTTTTTTTAAATTCATTTATTTTATGAGAAATTTCATATTTTTTAAATAAAAATGCAACTATTTGGTAAAGAATTTAACAATTTGGTTAAAAAGTCATTCTTTTTTATTCCTTTTGGATTAAAAATTAAATTTTTTTGTAGAAACGAAATAACTTATTTAAAAATTCATATTTTGATCGTGAAAAGTCAAATTAAATCTTTTTTAAAAGAAAACTCAACTCTTTTTTTGGAGATTTAACATTTTGATTTTAAAATTGATCTGTTTAAGTGGAAAGTTCATTTTTTGTTTTTTGTGAAAATGCAACTTTTTCTTAAGAGATTATTCTACTTTGCTTGCGTACTTAACTATTTTTTTGGAAAGAGTTGGTTGAATCACTTTGTTAAAAAATCATTTTTTTTAATATTTACATTTTTAGTTGAAAATTCATCTCTTTGTTTCAAAGTTTAACTACTTTGTTAAAAAATAATATTTTTTATTGAAGATTCAACTACTTGAGTAAAAGTTAAGCTACGTTGTTAAAAATTCAATTTTTTTTTTTAAATTTAATCGTTTAGTCGAAAAGACTTTTTTTGGTACGAAAATAATTTTCTTGGTTTTAAATTTTTCTCTGAAAAACCATATTTTTTATTAGCAAATTCAATTTTTATATAAAAAATTAATCTTTTGGCTTCAAGCTTCAACAATTTAGATAAAATGTTAATTGTTTCTTGAAAGGAAAATCTTTATTTGTTAAAAATTCGACTTTTTTGTTTTAAAATTCTTTTGTATTTTTTATATAAATTTGATATTTTTGATTAAAATATAAACTGCGACACTTTTTTTTTTGAGAATTTATTTTTTTAGGTTAAAAATTTAACTATTACACAGGTCTGCAAATAATGGGGTCATAAATGGCCCATGACGTCATAACTTTAAAATATTTGAGGTTATGTACATAAAAAAATGGCGTTTTTGCCTACTTCTGAGGTTATGTACAGAAGACACCAAATTTTTGGGGATTTTTTCTTTAGTTGTATCATATAGTACTGATCTTTCTCTTTAATTTGACAGTCGAAAAGTTAAATTATCATTATTCTTTACCAAGTTACGCCAATTTGAAATTAAGAGATATGTCCCATTATGTCTTGAGCATTTGCTTTAAATACTTTGCGGTAGACATTTTCTACTAGGTGTTTTCTCTTGAAAATTGGTATTCAAGGATGTAGTAGTAGAAAATATCTGCCGCAAAGTATTTAAAGCAAATGCTCAAGACATAATGGGACATATCTCTTAATTTCAAATTGGCGTAACTTGGTAAAGAAAAATGGTAATTGAACTCTGCGGCTCTCAAATTAAAGAGAAAGAGCAGTACTAAATGATACAACGAAAGAAAAATTTCCAAAAAAATTTGTGTCTTCTGTACATAACCTCAAATGTAGCCAAAAGCATCATTTTTTTGAGTACATAACCTCAAATAACTTAAAATCCTGACGTGATGGTCCAATTCTGACCCCGGATTCGGATTCTACGTAAAAAATTACTTTGAAAATGACCCTCCACTTTCGAAGAACAAAACCGTGTTGGCCTGTGTTATATTCATCATTCAATTTTTTTTTTGAAACTCCAAGTACTTTGTTAAAGAATCATCTTTTATAGCAGAACAGATATTATTTTGTTTGAAATAAATTAATAAATTTAAGAGATCTTAGAGAGTGCCTATAATCTGTTACGTAATTTAAGTACAGCCACTAGCCAAAAATTCTGTAGAAGTATGAATAGAGAGTGAAAAGGCAGAAATGTCAAGATTTATATCAGAGTCAAGAGAAAGAAAACAGAAAGTATGGAAAATAGTGAACATGAGAAAGAAAAGAGGAATAGAGCAATGAAAAAAATATATACTTTATGGACTTATTGGAGGTGTTGGAAGGAGGATGAGAAATATTGAAAGAGGAACAGAAAAAAAATGAAAAGAAAGAAATTAGAAGAGACGAATTAAGAGGGATAAAAAATATAAAGGATGAGAAAGCGGAGACATAGAACAAATTCTAAGTAAGGTATGTAAATGTCGAGGAAAAGAAGTTAAGAGAAGGTCTAAGAATGAAATGTTTAGAGAAACTAAAAGGAGAATGAAGATATGGGGAAGGAAATAGGAGATAGTTTGTGGTTTGTGGAAATTAGGAAGAGTAAAGTTAGAAGAGGGGAAAAAACAGATTGGTGTCTAAGAAATGTAGAAAAAGAAAAATAATATGATTGAGGAAAGTAGGAAGAAAGAATACAGAGGGAGATGGCAAGGTAAGGAAAATATGTAAGGAAAGTAAGATGGTAAATAAGATGGAAAGTAAGATAGTAAGTAAGATGGTAAGGAAAAGGATATAAAATGCGTTAGGAGGAATAAGATAGGTATAGGGAATAGAGCAAAAGAATTTACAAATTATTGCGAAAGGAGGGAGAAAAAAATAACGGATAGCTAGTAGCAAAAGTAGTAACAAAATAATCAATGAAGATAATGAAATTTGTTGGGAAACAAAAAGTAGAATTATGATATAGACTGAAATAGCAGAAAGTATATGTTTACTAAGGGGGGTTAGAGAAGAATGGATATAAAAGAAGAATGGATATAAGAGAAGAAAAGAGGAGTGAAATAAGAAAAAAATATATATATATAAAAATTTCCAATATATTAGGTGTTGAAATGAGCCTTAATGAATTTTATGTGACAGTTATACCGAGTATTATTGAATTTTTAAACTAAGAAAGGTACATTTTTAACCAAAAATGGAATATTTAAACTTTTAATTTAAAAAACTTGAAATTATAAAAAACAATATTAACGTAAACTTTTGATTTCTTTTACAAAATGATTAAATTTTAAAGACAAATTAACGAATGTTGTATACAAAGAAGTTAAATTATCAAATAAAAAATATGAAATTCGGATAAAAAAATTAATTTTAGATATTTTAGATTAATTTTCAAAAAAAAAACTAATGTTTCAGAAAATAGATCAAATTCAACAAAAAGTTGAATTTTTACTTTAAATAGAACCATTTTTGACGAAAAATGGAATAGGTAAATTTTCAATTAACAAAGTAGTTTTTCAACAAACAAACAAAAGGAATTTTCAACAAAACAGTTCAATTTCCAAGAAAATAGATGAATTTTGAACTAAAATTTTGATTCGTCAACCAAAAAATGCATTTTAAAGAAAGTAGTGTTAAATTTTTAACTAGAAAAATGAAGTTTTAAACAAAAAGAATAATTTACTAACAAAAAGTTTCATTTTCATCCAAAAAAGATGAATTTTTAAACAAAAAGATTAACTTAATATCAAAAAGGATGAATTTTCAATAAGTTCCAAGAAATATCAACCAAAAAGTTAAATTTTCAAGCAAACGAAATAAATTTTTTAATAAAAAGATGAATTTACTAACAAAACAGACCAATTTTCAATAAAATTCAAGATTTCTCAACCACAAAGTTGAACTTTTAAGAAAGAAAGAATTTTTATAATTAAAAAAAATATTGTTTAACTTTAAAACCTAGTTGTTAAATTTGTAACAAAAAGATGAATTTTTAAAGAACAAAGTTACTTTTCTACCGAAAAAAAATTATTTGTAATAAAGTTCAAGAATTTTGAACCAAAAAGATAAATTTTTATCTAAATGAGATGAATTTTCAAACGAAAAAATTAATTTACTACCACAAAGGACGAATTTTCTATAAAATTCAAGAATTCTTAAACAAAGAGTGGAATTTTCAATTTAAAAAGATGAATTTTCAAACGAAAGAATTAATTTACTACCAAAAAGGACGAATTTTTAACGAATTTCAAGAAATCTCAACCAAAAAGTAAAATTTTCAAGCAAACGAGATAAATTTTTAAATAAAAAGGTAAAATTAACTACCAAAACAGACCAATTTTCAATCAAATTCAAGATTTCTCAACCAAAAAGTAAAACTTTAAAGGAAAAAAGAATTTTTTTAATTATAAAAAAAATAGTTTCACTTTAAAACCTAGTTGTTAAATTTGTAACAAAAAAAAAGACAACTGCATTTTTGAACACAAACAATAATATAGTAGCAAAAAGACGAATTTTAAATAAAATTTCAGAGTTCTCCACCAAAAAGTTGGATTTTCCAAAAAGACGAATTTTCAATAAAATTCAAGAATTCTCAACTAAAAAGTTTAATTTAAAAAAAAATTAGTCAAACTTTAAAACCTAGGTGTTATCTAAAATAAGATGAATTTTCAAGCGAAAACATTCATTTACTACCAAAAAGTGGAATTTTCAACTAAAAAAGATGAATTTTTAAATAAAAATATTAATTTACTATAAAAAAATACGAAATTTTAACAAATGAATGAATTTAGTACAAAAAATACCAATTTTCAATAAAATTCCAGAATTCTCAACCAATAAGTTGAAATTCTAAGAAAGAAAGAATTTTTTTCAATATAAAAAATAGTTTAACTGTCACACCTAGTTATTAAATTTGTAACAAAACAAAAAAAACAACTGCATTTTTGAACAAAAAGATTAATTTGCTAGCAAAAAGACGAATTTTAAATAGAATTGAAGAGCTCTCTACGAAAAAGTTGAATTTTTAACTAAAAAAGATTATTTTTAAACAACAAAATTAATTTTCTACCGAGAAACATTTATTTTTAACAAAATTCAAGAATTCTGAATCAAAATGTTAAATTTTCATCTAGAAAAGAAGAATTTTTAAACGAAAAAATTAACTTAATACCAAAAAGGAAAAATTTTCTATAAAATTTGAGAATTCTTAACCAAAATGTGGAATTTTCAACTAAAAAAGATGAATTTTTAAACAAAAAGAATAATATACTACCAAAAAAGACAAATTTTTAAATAAAATTTAAGAGTTTTTAAACAAAAAGTTAAAGTTTTAACTAAAAAATTCAAACTTTTAATTAACAAGATTGATTTACTACCAAAAAATACAAACATTTAATAAAATTGAAGAATTGTCAACCAAAAAGTAAAATTTTCAACTAAAAACATAAATTTTGAAGTAAAAAGATTAATTTTCTACCAAAAACATTCACCATCTAGAAAAGTACTAAAACCGTTACCATATGCATTTCAAAAAAAATTCTCTAAATTCTAAACGGGGAATATGCGTGTAACGTTACTTTAAATGAGTACTCCCTCCCCCCCTCCACACAAAGTGATAGCGTAGTTTATGGACAATCCCTAAGCGGGCCAGACGAGGTAAAGAAAAGGATAAAAAAAGTAGCATCAGCAATGATAAGGAGAAAGTTTGTTTCATTAGAAATTCTGTTAGGAAAGCACAGATATAAAAGTAGAAAAAAACAGGAAGTAAAATAAGAGAAAAAATCTACAGATTATGGCATACGACTTTGGACAAACAGAAATAGACAGGTAATGAAGAAACGGAACCGAAAAGAAAGAAATATTTGAGGAAAAGTTGAAAGAAGTAAATGGAGAGAAGTTGGCGCAAAAATTGTGCAAAGAGATAAATTTGAGGGGAAAAGGAATAGAGAAGTTACTACCTGAGAAGTGATAAAGTTTTTTTTTTAGAGAAGTGGAGGAAATATAAGATGAGCGGAAAAGAGAATATAGATTATGAAGAAATGAATGAAGAGGAGAGAAATGCCGCAAATAAATTCAAGTTACAGTAGATGGTATAAAGAGATAAAGAAGGTGTTGCCAGGATATTAAAAAAAGAAAAAATGTTGCGGGAGAATCGATGGAGGAGGATAGAAAGATTTGAATGCAGAAAAAGATGAAAAAGGATTGTATGTGTTAGGAGGAAGAGGTTTTAGGAGTGGGTGTGAGAAAGTTGTGTGACGGGAAGGGAATGATGAGGGAGTTTATAAGAGAATATGATAAATTCAAGAAACTTGAGAGAGAAAAAGAGAAGTAAGTTGAGAAGAAGAAGCAGATTTACGGAATTAGATACAAGTAGCTGGAAGAAGGGCTATAAATAACGTTTATTTATGAAAATAAATTGAAAATCATTTGCTGGAAGAAGAGACGAGCAGCAGTTATGACAGTAAATAAATGTCCGAAATTAGTTTGAAAACTGTTAGAGCTGTTTTAAAATTAAAAAAGTCTGACATATTATTCAATCTGACTCATTAAGAAAAGAAAGAGATAGAAAAAAAGAAGACCAAGAATGGAAACCCGTTGTCAGACTTGCTAGATACATAAAATAAATGTGTTTCTGAATGTTTAATGTTCGTGAAATATTGAAAAATATTCGGTAATCTTGAAACACCCAGTTTCACGAATTAATTTCTGTTTGTCCGCCCATGTCTGTCATTTTATTTGATTTTTTGCATGAATTTAAATTGGCTCTTTCGTAATGGTTGAGCCACCTGATATTTTAGGAGTGAGTTGCGGTCGGTTACTCACCTTGACGTGGCCTCAAACTTGACCCTGTTATTTAATAATTGCTCGAAAAAGATTACTTACTCATTGACGAGACCAAGGTTGGAATATCGATCTTGACGAGAGCTTCGATAATGGGAGATGATTTCTTGTGGAGGTCGAAGGGGATACTTTGTGTTTCTTTTGATGATCTTTTCGATGTCTTCTCGAGAAAAAATTGAGATAATTGGATAATTCCACAGCCCCTCCTCCTTGCACATTGGTCCATAGCGTCGATTCAGATCTACTCTTAAATCAGGTATTAAAGAACGATGAAATCGATCAGTCTATTTTCATTTTCAATTTTTCACTTACTCTATATTATATGTCATTAATACATCTAATTAAAAAAAAAAAAAAAACCCCACTCTTAACATTCTCAGACACTTCCCTGATCGAGAAAAAACTTACAGTTTCTTATGAAGGGAGGGGACCAATTGCAAGATTTTACGCAAGATAAATGGTTACTAAAAAAAATTATTCACGTGTATTGCATTGTAAACTAAATAGCCAAAGTTTTGACTAAAAAATATCAGTTTTTAGTTCAAAAATTATTTTTAACCAAAAAAGAAGCAACTAATTTTCAACCAAATTGTTGAGTTTTTAATTCAAGGGGTAAACTTTTGAAACAAACAATGGAATAAAATTGAATTTTAAGTTAAATTTTTTTTTAACAAAGAAAATAATTCTCAAGAAAATGTGTAATAGTTTATATCTACGCAAAAAACATTATAATTTTCTATAACAAACATTTTCAGCAGTAAAATTAAATTTGGACCAAGAAATACTTTTCCGTCAATAATAAAAAATGTCTTCTAAAATGTTGAACTTTCAACCCAAAAATAAATACATTTTTAACTAATAAATTTTTAACGCAAAAAATGAATTTTTAACCAAATAATGAAATTTTCAAGCAAAAAGTTTAATTTTCTTCCTAAAAAGAAAAATTTCCAACAAAATACATGAATTTTAAACTGAAAAAGATCAATTTTTAGTCAAAAATATAATAGTTTCCTGTGTCGAAATTACTTTGCCATCAAGCGAAATGACTTTTCAACGCAAAAGATGATTTTTCCAACCAGATTATTTTTTTTACCAAGAAAGCCGAATTTTTAAAAAATTCCCTAAATTGTTAACCAATTAGATGAGTTTTCAACTCTTCAAGATAAATTTTGAAACAAAAAATGGAATAATTACATTTTCAGTTAAAGCAATCAATTTTCAACTAAAAAAAGAATTCTCAACAAAAATAGTAATATTTGATATTTCCATCAAAAATATTATAATTTTTAATTGGAAACAGTTCAGTTCAAGCGAAAAATACGTATCTTTAGCAAAAACAGATTAGTTTTTAAACCTAAAAGACGAATGTTGAACAAAAGAGTTGAATTTTCAACCAAGAAAGATTTTTCAATCATTACGAAAGAAATTTTGTCCAAAATGTGGAATTTTCAAATAAAAAAAACCAATTCTATTTTACTCAATAAGACTAATTTAAAAAAAAAATCAGTTTTCAACCAGAATATATGAATTTATGACGAAAAAAGTTAATTTCCAACAAAGTTGTTTAGTTTTAAATACAAAAACGAATTTTCTAACGAACTAATTTAATTCTTAAAACAAATAGTTTCACATAAGATTAATTAACTTTCAACTAAAAAAGATAGTTTTGACCAAAAAATATCATTTTTTAGTTCAAAAATTATTTTGAACCAAAAAAGAAACAAGAACTAACTTACAACCAAATTGCTGAGTTTTTAACTCAAAGAGATAAACTTTTGAAACAAAAAATGGAATAATATTGAATAGTAAGTTGAAATTTTTTTTAAAACAAAGAAAAGAATACTCAACAAAATATGTAATAGTTTATATCTACACTAAAAAATATTATAATTTTCTATAACAAACAGTTTCGTTCAACCAAAAAGTAGGAATTTTCAAGAAACTAAGTAAATCCTTAGTAAAAACAGATTAATTTTTAAACCAAAAAAGGAATTTTCAGCAATAGAATTAAATTTGAACCAAAAACTTTTAAGTCAAAAATAAATAAATACATTTTTAACTAAAAAAAATGCATTTTAACCAAATAATGGAATTTTCAAACAAAAAACATTAATTTTCTTCCAAAAAAGAAAAATTTCCAACAAAATACATGCATTTTAAACTGAAAAAGATCAATTTTTAGTCAAAAATATAAAATTTTCTTGTCACGAAATTACTTTGCTACCAAGCGAAAATAATTGTTCAACCAAAAAGATGAATTTTCGAAGAAGATAATTATTTTTTAAAAGAAAGACGAATTTTGAACAAATTACCTAAATTGTTAACTAAAAAAGATCAATTTCATGTTAAAAAACTTTTTTTAAACAAAACGTAACGAATTTTCAACAACTGGGTGAGTTTTCAACTCCTCAAGATAAATTTTGAAACAAAAATGGAATAATTACATTTTCTAACGAACTAATTTAATTCTTTAAAAAATAGTTTCACATAAGATTAATTAACTTTCAACTAAAAAAGATAGTTTTTACTAAAAAAGATTAGTTTTTAGTTCAAGAATTATTTTGAAACAAAAAAGAAACAACTAATTTTCAACCAAATTGTTGAGTTTTTAACTCAAAGAGTAAACTTTTGAAACAAAAAATGAAAAAATATTGAATTTTAAGTTAAATTTTTTTTTTGAAACAAAAAAAGAATTCTCAACAGAATGTGTAATAGTTTATATCTACACTAAAAAATATTATAATTTTCTATGATAAAACAGTTGAGTTCAACCATAAAGTAAGAATTTTCAGCAATAGAATTAAATTTGGACCGAGAAATATTTTTCCGTCAATAATAAAAAATGTCCAAAATGTTGAACTTTCAAGCCAAAAATAAATAAATACATTTTTAACTAAAAAATCTTTAACGCAAAAAATGCATTTTTAACCAAATAATGAAACTATAAAAAAATTAATTGACATGTATTGCATTGTCAACTAAATATATGAAGTTCTGACTAAAAATATCAGCTTTTAGTTAAAAAATTATTTTGAAACAAAAAAGAAACAAGAAATAATTTTCAACCAAATTGTTGAGTTTTTAACTCAAAGAGATAAACTTTTGAAACAAAAAATGGAATAATATTGAATTTTAAGTTGACTTTTTTTTAAAAACAAAGAAAAGAATTCTTAAGAAAATGTGTAATAGTTTATATATATATACGCTAAAGAACATTATAATTTTCTATAACAAACAGTTGAGTTCAACCAAAAATAAATAAATACGTTTTCAACTAAAAAATCTTTAACGAAAAAAATGAATTTTTAACCAAATAATTGAATTTTCAACCAAAAAAGATCAATTTTCTTCCTAAAAAGAAAAATTTACAACAAAATAAATCAATTTTAAACTGAAAAAGATCAATTTTTAGTCAAAAATATAATATTTTCCTGTAACAAAATTACTTTGCTACTAAGCGAGAATAATTTTTCAACCAAAAAGATGATTTTTCAAAGAAGATCATTTTTTTTACCAATAAAACCGAATTTTGAACAAAATATCTACATTGTTAACTAACAATTAACGACCATTAATTTGAGCCAGTTGCATTTTCAACCAAAAAGTATGAAATTTTTTCAAAAATATATCAATCTTCTACAAACTTTCTAAAGTTAAATCTTTTAACAAGAAAATATGAATTTTATATTTAATAGATGATTTTTCTGCAAAAAAGATGAATTTTCAATGAAATAGTGACATTTTCAATTAAAGAGGCGAAGTTTGAACAAAAATGATGAATGTTTTACAAAAAAAACAGTGAGTTTTTAACAAAATAGTTCAATTTTTAGCACAAAAAAAATGTTTCAGTAATGAAAAAAAATCGTCCAAAATAAAAATTGTGCATAAACATTTCTTGTTAGGTTTATTTTTTATTTGTTTTTGAAGCAGTGAAAATATCATTTTTCTAATATTCTTGAGAAAATTCAAAAAGATGATTGAAGATTACAGATATGTCGAAAAAGTGTGATTTTTTTTTTATTTGACAGGATTTTGTAAAATTTTAGGAAAAATTCGAGTCAGTTTTAAAGTCTTTTTAAAAACTCTCCTACAATTAATTTTTTAAAATATAAAATCAGTTTAAATTATTCCATGAATTTTAAGCAATATTTGTTATTATTGTGCAACTTTTCAAAATGCTCAAAAAGCTTAACCAATTTTATTTCCAAATATTCAGAAATGTACATTTTTACTAATTAAAAAAAATAATAATTCAAGTTTTAAGTTAATTTCTAACCTATTCATAACCTAAATGTCTTTTAAACTTAATCGAATTTTCTGATAAAACTTTGGAATCTTGGTAACTGAACATTTTAAAATCGCCCATTTTTTTCGAAATATAAGGAAATAATTTTAAATGCTTTGAAATCATGGTCAATTTTCTCTTGGAATTTATTTTTTTAAAATAAAAAATCAGTGTTTTTAGTCAAAAATGTAATAATTTCCTGTAACGAAATTAATTTGCTACCAAGCGAGATGAATTTTCAAAGAAAAAGATGATTTTTCAAAGAAGATCATTTTTTTTACCAAGAAAGCCGAATTTTGTCAAAAATATCTAAATTTTTAACTAAAAAAGATCAATTTCATGGTAAAAAACTTTTTTAAACAAAACAAAACAAAACGAATTTTCAATCAATTAGTTGAGTTATCAACACGTCAAGATAAATTTTTAAACAAAAATTAAATAATTAAATTTTCAGTTAATACAATCAATTTTCTACTAAAAAAAAAAATCTCAACAAAAATAGTAATAATTGATGTTTCCATAAAAAATATTATAATTTTTAATTGGAAACAGTTGCGTTCAAGCAAAAAATACTGCAAAAAATATTGAGAAAGAAATCTCGTCCGAAATGTGGAATTTTCAAATAAAACAGACCAATTATATTCTATCCAATAAAACTAATTTTACAAAAAAATCATTTTTTAACCAGAATATTTGAATTTATGACGAAAAAAGTTAATTTCCAACGAACTTGTTTAGTTTTAAATACAAAAAATGAATTTTCTAACGAACTAATTTAATTCTTTAAAAAATAGTTTTACAGAAAATTAATTAACTTTCAACTAAAAAAGATCAATTTTTCATCAAAAATGTGAGATATATTTTTAATTTAAAAAATGAATGTTTTAGAAATATATAAATCTTATATGCATGAAAAAAATACAATTTTATCGAAAATAATGAATCTTTAAATAAAGAAATTAAATTTTAACAAAAAAGAGGAATTTTCAAGAAAAAATATAAATTTTTTTAAAAATACATGAATTTTAAACAGAAAAGGATCAATTTTTAACAAAGAATATAGCAATTAAATTTTTAGTCAAAGAATAACAAATTTAGGTTTTATCTAATGAGATAATTTTCCAACAAAAATGAATTTTTAACTAAATTGTTAAATTTTCAACTTAAAATATAAAAGTAAATTAACAGTAAGCAAATTATTTTCAAGTAAAAAAAATATTTTTAACAAACCAGTTTAATTTTCAAACTAATAAATTAATTTTCAACCAAGAAGATTAAATTTCGACAACTAAAAAAAAAAGAATTTGCAACAAAATTGGACCACGAAATGAATTTTAAGCATAAATCACTTAGTCAATCACTAAATTGGAGACCTCGATCAATTGAACCATTAAATTAAATATAAAAAAGAGTAAATTCAGAACAAAAGTCATTTGGGTACCAAAATTAATTCCAAGGCCAAAATAATTTAAAATTTAAGTCAACCAAACATAGTATATATCAGAAGTAATTTTTTACCGCGTTAAAAATCAAAAAACTAGTCACTAAAATTAATATGCAAACGATTCAGATCAAAATTCTAATTACACCCAAAATCAATTTTAAACGAACACAAAATTGTAAGCTGAATAATTTTAACATCTGATTTGACAAGGATAGCAAATTAATTTCTAACAAATTGGATTTTCCAAGCGATATGCTGAGAAAATAAGTTTGAAGCAAAAAATCAAATTTAAAAAAATTAAAGTGGATAACAACATTAACTTTATAACAAAAAATTAAATTGAAATGTAAATTAATTGAGATGAGTCCATCCAGGACAATCAATCAATAAACCGAATTATTTCGATAAATAAATGAAATCAAAATAATAAATTAAACATTAGTGCAAAAATAAATATAAAATTAACACACGATAAAAGAATAATTGAAAAAATGTAATTTGAAGAAAATCAATTGAACACATCAATTGTCAACAAAACATAATTTCAAATGTTTACATACGGTTGTAGAATGACAAAATTAAGAATGGGAATAAAAAGTGATATCTGTGATAAATAGGTATATTTATCAAGTATCAATGAAAAAAAATCAGGATTTCCAAGAACCTGATGAGCAGGTGAAACTTGGACAAAAAAAGTCTGACGTCTATAAAGTCGTGTTTAGTCTGATGGTAATCGATTCCTTCGGTCATTGACCGATAGAGGAAATCGGAAGAGAAAAAAAAAGTATTACAGCATTGATTAAATAACTTTTTAGATTATCTACTTATGACTTGCTTCTTGATAAGTAAAAAAATGTATAATTGACCAATGATCGTTTCTTTATTGCTATCACAATTAGTAGGGGAATTATTAATTAATTATTAGTTCCTTCATTAAGAAATGCTAATTAAAATGTGATTTGTCATTCAAGAATAATTACTCACAACTAAAAGAATGATATATGCAAATAAGATGCATTATATATTTTTATGAAACTTATTCTTTTAATATCCTCTTCAAAGGTTCCTTTATTTTAAGTAATAATTAATTATTAGTTCATTCATTAAGAAATCCCAATTAAAATGTGATTTGCCATTCAAAAATAATTACTCACAACTTAAAAGATGATAAATGCAAATAAGAAGCATTATAATTTTATGAAGCTGATTCTTCTAATATGTATTGCAAAGGCTCCCTTATTTTAAATCACGAGCAGTGTGAGTTTCACGCCAAGCAAAATAACTACTAATTTGTTTAATTTGTTTCTTGAAAAACCTTCTTGAAAATTTCAGATATTTCAAATCAAAATTGTAACGAAAAAGATAATCTTCAATCAAAAATTTGAATTTTTAAATAAAAAAGGTAAGGACTCAACGAAAAATGTAATAGTTGATATTTCAATTCGAATAAATTTTTATTTTGAACTTGAAACAGTCGAAATCATAAAAAATACAAATTTTCAACCAGTTGTACTTTCAATAAAAAAGATTAAATATTTCACAAAACAGACGAATTTTCTAAAAATTAGTTAAATTTTCTAACCCGAAAATATGAATTTTCAAGAAAAAAGTTAATTTTCATACAAATAAGTGAGTTTTCTACCAAGAAGATTAATTTTATATAAAAAAGACTGCTATTTCAATAAAAAAAAATTTTTAATAAAAAAAAATTGAATTCATCCAAAAGAAAAACAAATTTTCTATAAAATAGTTGAATCCTCAACCAAAAATATAAATCTTCATCCAAACAAAAAGAGTTGAATGCATAAAAAATACGAATTTTGAACAAAATACTTAAATATTTAACCAACTAGTGGTACCTTAAAAAAAGATGAAATTTCTACTAAAAAAGATGAATTTTTAAACCCAAGAGACCAAAAAGTGTTTTCATTTAAGAAAGACAAAAGTGCTTATGCAAATTAGAATTTGAAGCGAAAAGCAATTTTTAATACAAAATAAAAATTTCGAATAACTAGTTATTTCTTAAGTTTCTTAGTTTATTTTTATCATAGAAAAATTTTTTGAAAGATTTCTGATACGTCAAAATAGTATCTAGAAAATTCCTAAGAAATTTTGTTTATTGAGGAATTTTAGGAAAAATTTAAGTCAGTTTAAAATATATTTAGGATGTTTTGACGTTTGGAAAGAACAAAAAAAAATTCAATAAATTTTCGGAAGTCTTTCAATTTAAAAAAAAACTCTAGTCTATTCGAAACTTCAAAAATGTCTAAATATCTTTTGAACTAACACGAATATTTGTATTAAAATCTTTCGGATATATTTTTTACAATTCTGAAGATCTTTTCTAGTGTCTTACAATCTTTTAAAATGTTCTCCTAAAATTAATTTTTCATAAAGTAAAGAATCACTTATTTTCGAAATTTTGGAATTTTAATGCACTAGAATTATGGTTCCGAAAATTTTATTATTTTTAATAATAAATAAATATATAGAACCGAATTTAATATGGCTAAGGGGTTATGAGTAGAATCCTCTTGTCATTTTAAAAAGTTAAAACATTTGGTAAAAACTTTAAGAACAGAATACTGTTGCCTTTACTATTAAAGAGTCATTCACAGTTCAGGCTTTCTCTTTTAGGAATACATTTTTCAAATTAAAATTCCTGAATTGGAAATTACGATTTAAAAAATTCGAGAAAATTCCAAAGAATAAACTGAAAAAAGATATCTTGTAAGAGATGCTTAATTTTATTTAATTAATATTTATTTCTGTTTTCCTTCTTTAAATTTCAATCTATTTAGCAGAGAAAAAGTACTCGAATTTTTCATTTTCAAGATTTAAACTTTTTCCATAAATAACATATATATGAATATTATATGAAAAACATACTTTTACAAATAAAGCGAATAAACAAACTCAGAATTTACAAAAATTGACTACATAAAGATGACAATATAAATGATATTTCAATTTAAAAGGATTTTAATTTTAAATAAGAGAACAGTTGAATTCATGACAAAAAATAAAATTAAAAAAAGACAGCTGAATCCTCAGTGACAAGAACATTAATTTTAGCCAGTTGCATTTTCAACCAAAAAGTATGAAATTTTTTCAAAAATATATCAATCTGCTACAAATTTTCTACAGTTAAATTTTTTAACAAGAAAATATGAATTTTTAACTCAATAGATGAGTTTTCTACAAAAAAGACGAATTTTCAATGAAATAGTATAATTCTCAACCAAAACAGATTCATTTTCAACAAAATAGTTCAATTTTCAGCAAAAAAAAAATTCAGGCAAGACAAAAAAATTAAGCAAAATAAAAATTGTGTATAAACATTTTTTTCAGGTTTATTTTTGATTTGTTTTTAAGGTTGTAGAAATATCATTTTCCTAACATTCTTGAGAAAATTCAAAAAGATGTTTGAAGATGACAGATATGTCGAAAAAGTGTAACCGGATTTTGTAAAATTTTAGGAAAAATTCGAGTGAGTTTACAAGATTTGTAGGACTTTTAGAAGTTTTGGTAAAAAATATAGTTTAAACTTTTAAAATGTTTAAAAGTCTGTTTAAATGCTTTTCTACAACTAATTTTTCAAAATAAAAAAATCGGTTTAAACTATTCCATGAATTTTAAGCAATATTTGTTCTTATTGTGAAACTTTTCAAAATGCTCAAAAAGCTTAAACAATTTTATTTCCAAATATTAAGAAATGTATATTTTTTCTAATGAAAAACAAAAATAAATCAACTTTTAAATTAATTTCGAATTTTCTGATAAAACTTTGGAATCTTGCTAATTAAAAATTTTTGTTTTAAATCGTTCATTTTCTTTTTCGAAATATAAGGAAATAATTTGAAATCTTGGTCAATTTTCTCTTGGAATTTATTTTTTAAAATAAAAAATCAGTGAATGGTTAAAAAGATTCTTTCTTTCCAGACATTTTTTACAAATTCTTCCATTGATGATGATTATCATTATTATTGAAATATATTATTTAGATAACTGTTCCTCTTAAACCTCAAGTTTGCAGACTTTTTATTTCAGATAGAAGAAAGAAACGACAGCTTCAGCCCATCATAAATGCGCGTTTAGTTAAGAACCGTTTTAAGAAAGATAATAAATTTTAGATTTAAAAAATTCAGACAGTTGTTCCTACCTTTGTAAGCGTCATGGATCTTGTTCATATCATAGTAGCCCAACCAGGAAAAAATCCACCTCGTGCCATAAAATGGCAAAGAATACGGGCCAGGAATATTTTTCACGGTCCTACCTCTTCTGTCTGTTTGTCGATTGGAGGATACTTCTTTAAAAAGACAAAAAGAAAAAACCAAAATAATTTTCTAATTAATAGAAATAAACTTCTATCCATTTCAAAAAATTATTTCAACAAATAAAAGCAAATCTGCTTAAATCTTTATTCTTATAAGAAAAAAAAACATATGAAACGGGAATTCTTCTTCAAAGTCCTAATATTTATTTCCCAAACTGCTTCATTCTGGTTTCATAGCTAAGGTAATAAATCTGAATTTCTAGAGATTTTTTTGTCTGGTATGTTAGAAATGTAAAGAAGATACCATGGAGGTTTACAAAAATATGGGTCTACATAAAGAAATGTTGCTTTTGTTAAATCTTAGAAAATAGAAATTACTGACATTTTTGTAGAATTTATTTACTTTTTATTTATTATTTAGTAATTATAATACGTGAGTAATGAAGTTTCTCTCAAATTTATGTTTACTGCTTTCTAAGACTTCTCGAGCAAGAGGAATCCTAACATTTATTATCTTACTTTCTATGTAACTGCTTTATTGTATTAAATCATTTTTTATTGAAATTTAATTCATGTTTAACCAGGACATTGCCCTCCTCTTATGAAGTTAAAAAAGATTTTCTGTTCAATAAATTAACAAATTCATTTTAACAAAATCAACAAAAAAGTTAAATTTTCAAAGAAACGGATGAATTTTCAATTAAAATGATGAGTCTTCTACCAAAAACGAGAATTTTTAACTAAAAAGTTTACCTTTCAAACAAGTAATATTTCTAACAGAAAAAAAGAATTTTCAACAAAATTAGTTATATTTTCAATCAAATTAATAAATCTTTAAAAAAAAAGTATTTTTTCTTACTAAATAGTTTAACTTTTAAACAATTTGTAACATTTTAAATTAAAAAAATATCAATTTGAAACAAAAAAATGAAAAGTTATATTTTTAGTTAAAAGGGTATTTTAAACACAAAAGAGATGCATTTGTAAAAAAAGTAAAGAATTCTTTTTAAAGAATTTATATTTTATAAGGAAAAAATTAATTTTCGAACAAGGAAAAACAAAATTTTTCGAGCAAAATAGTTACAATTTGAACCAACAAGATGAATTTTCCATTAAAATCATGAAGCTGCAAACAAACAATCAATTTTGAGCAAGAGTTTAACTTTCAAACAAGAAAGCTGAATTTTCATTCCAAATATGAAGTTTCACCAAAAATGATAAATCTTGCACTGAAAATGTTCAAATTTAAAGCAAAAATATGAATTTACTACGTCATTGATGAAATATTTAAATGGAATAATTAAGTTATTAGTGAAAAAAAAATTAATTTTGAACGAAACAAAACACTAATTTTCAACAAAATAGTTCAATTTTCAACGGGAATAGTAACATTTGTATATCAAAAAATTCATTTTGAACAAAATAATAAATTTTTGAGATTAATGACAGATGAATTTTAAACCAAAAAATGAATTTACATCTAAAATAATGAAGTATTCAACTCAATTATTTAAGCTTTCAGTTTAAAAGAAACTAAGTTTTAACCATAAAAAACGAATTTTCATAAAAATAGTTTAATTTTCAACTGGAGTAGATAAATTTTTAGTTGAAAAAATTAATTTTTAAATAAAAAACAAGAATATTAAACAAAATAGTTACGTTTTCAACCAGAGATGAATTTTTAAATAAAATTATGAAACTTCAACCAAAAAAATTAGTAAAGCCTTTAAAAAAAAGGGTTTTGTACTTGGTTAGGGTACAGGGTAAAGTCGGCAAGGATGCGGTATAAGTTGGTCAGGGTACGGGGTAAAGTTGGTTAGTCTACGGGGTAAAGTCGGTTAGGGTACGGGGTAATGTCTTTTAGAGTACGGGGTCAAGTTGGCTAGGGTACGGGGTAAAGACGGCAAGGGTACGGGATAAATTTCGATAGGGTATGGAGAAAAGTTTTTTAGGGGCGGGGTAAAGTTGGCTATGGTAAGAGGTAAAGTCGGCAAGGCTGCGGGGTAAGGTCGGTTAGGATAAGGAGTAAAGTTGGTTAGGCTACGGCGTAAATTCGGTTAGGGTACAGAGTAAAGTCGGTAAGGGTATGGCATCATGTTGGTTAGGGTACGGGGTAAAGTCGACTAGGATACGGGGTAAAGTCTGTTAGAGTGTGGGGAAAAGTTGGTTAGGGTGCAGGGTAAAGTTGGGATTTGGATATATGGCTAAATGGTAATGTTGGTTACGATACGGGGTAAACTCGACTAGGGTACAGGATAAAGTCGGTTAGGGTACGGGGTAAAGTCGACAAGGGTACGGGCTAAATTTCGCTAGAATATGAAGAAAAGTTGGTTAGAGTGCGGGGTAAAATCGGCATGGGTACGGGATAAATTTGGCTAGGGTATCGAGAAAAGTTGGTTAGGGTGCGGGGAAAAGTTTCCTAGGGTACGGGGTACGGGTTAAACTTGGCTAGGATAAGGAGAAAAGTTGGTTAGGGTGCGGGTTAAAGTTAGCTAGGATACGGGGCAAAGTTGTTTAGGGGACAAGGTGAAGTCTGCAAGGGTACGGGGTAATGTTGATTAGGTTACGAGGTCAAGTCGACTAGGATACGGGGTAAAGTCTGTTAGGGTATGGGGTCAAGTTGACTAGGGTACAGGGTAAAGTCGGTTAGGGTAGGGGGTAAAGTCGACAAGGGTACGGGCTAAATTTCGCTAGAATATGAAGAAAAGTTGGTTATAGTGCGGGGTAAAATCGGCATGGGTACGGGATAAATTTGGCTAGGGTATCGAGAAAAGTTGGTTAGGGTGCGGGGAAAAGTTTCCTAGGGTACGGGGTACGAGTTAAACTTGGCTAGGATAAGGAAAAAAGTTGGTTAGGGTGCGGGTTAAAGTTAGCTAGGATACGATGCAAAGTTGTTTAGGGGACAAGGTGAAGTCTGCAAGGGTACGGGGTAATGTTGATTAGGTTACGAAGTCAAGTCGACTAAGATAAGGGGTAAAGTCTGTTAGGGTATGGGGTCAAGTTGACTAGGGTACGGGGTAATGTCGGCAAGGATACGAGATAAATTTCAATAGGGTTTGGTGAAAAGTTTTTTAGGGTGCGGGGTAAAGTTGGCTGTAGTAAGGGGTGAAGTCGGTTTGGGGACGAGATAAAGTTCTTTAGGGTACGGGGTAAAGTTGGCTCGGGTACGGGGTAAAGTCGGCAAGGGTACAGAATAAATTTCGATAGGGTATGGAGAAAAGTTGTTTAGGGTGCAGGGTAAAGTCAGTAAGGGTACAGGGTAAAGTGGATTACGCTACGGGCAAAAGTCGGTTAGGGTATGGGGTAAATTTGGCTAGGATACGGGGGAAAACTCGACTAGGATACGGGGAAAACTCGACTAGGATACGGGGTAAAGTCGGTTAGGGTACGGGGTAAAGTAGACAAGGGTACAAGCTAAATTTCGTTAGGATATGGAGAAAAGTTGGTTAGGGTGCGGGGAAAAGTTAGCTAGGATACGGGGCAAAGTTGTTTAGGGGACAGGGTAAAGTCGGCAAGGGTTCGGGGTAAAGCTGGCTAGGATACGGGGTGATGTTGGTTAGGATACGAGGTGAAGTCGGCAAGGATGCGGGGTAATGTCGGTTAGGTTACGGGGTAAAGTGGGTTAGGGTACGTGGTGAAGTCGGTAAGGGTACGGGATAAATTTAGCTAGGGTATGGAGAAAAGCTGGTTAGGCTACGGGGTAAAATAGACTAGGATACGGGGTAAAGTCTATTAGGGTATGGAGTAAAGTTGGCAAGGATAAGAGATAAATTTGGTTAGGATAAGGAGAAAAGTTGGTTAGGGTGCGGGGTAAAGTTGGCTAGGATACGGGATAAATTTGGTTAGGGTGCGGCGTAAGGATGATGTTGGTTAATACGGGGAAATGTCGGTTAGGATACAGGGTAAATTTTCTCTAGGGTATGGAGAAAAGTTGGTTAGGGTGCGGGGTAAAGGTTGGCAGGGTAAGGGGTAAAGCTAGCTACGATACAAGATAATGTTGGTTTGGGTACGGGGTAATGTCGGCAAGGATGCGGGGTAATGTCGATTAGGGTACGGGGTAAAGTTGGTTAGGGTACGTGGTAAAGTCGTTAAGGGTACGGGATAAATTTAGCTAGGGTATGGAGAAAAGCTGGTTAGGGTGCGGTGTAAAGTCTATTAGGGTACGGGGTAAAGTTGGATAGAGTACGGGGTAAAGTTGGCAAGAGTAAGGGATAAATTTGGCTAGGATAAGGAGAAAAGTTGGTTAGGGTGTGGAGTAAAGGTGGCTAGGATACGGGATAATGTTGGTTAGGGTACGGGGTAAAGTCGACTACGATACGGGGTAAAGTCGGTTAGGGTACGGGGTAAATTTTCTCTAGGGTATGGAGAAAAGTTGGTTAGGGTGCGGGGTCAAGTCGGGAAGGGTAAGGGATAAATTTAACTAGGGAATCGAGAAAAATTGTTTATTGTGCGGGGTAAAGTTGGCCAGGGTACGGGGTAAAGTCGGCAAGGGTACGGAATAAATTTGACTAGGATAAGGAGAAAAGTTGGTTAGGCTACAGCGGAAAGTCGGTTACGGTACGGGGTAAAATCGGTCAGGGTACGGGGTAATGTTGGTTAGGGTACGGGATAAATTTGGCTAGGATAAGGAGAAAAGTTTGTTAGGGCGCGGGGTAAAGTTGGCTAGGATACGGGGCAAAGTTGTTCAGGGTGCGGGATAAAGTTGGCTAGAATACGGAGTAATGTCGATTAGGGTACGGGGTAAACTCGACTAGGATACGAGGTAAAGTCGGCAAGGGTACAGGATAAATTTGGCTAGGGTATGGAGCAAAGTTGGTTAAGGTGGGGGGCAAAGTTGTCTAAGATACGGGGCAAAGTGTTCCAGGGTACCGGGTAAAGTAGGTCAGGGTATGGGGTAAAGTCAGGTACAGAAAGAAAGTCCGAAGGACGGACGGACACTCGAAACTATAAGGATTTCTGCCCGGGGCTACGAAACCCTAAAAATGCATTTTTAACAAAAGAGTTTAACTTTGAATCAAGTAGTTGAATTTTCAAACAAAAAAGATTTGAATTTCAAATAAAAAAGAGCTAAATTGAACCAGAAAAAAACAAAGTTTTAATTAAGAATGAACTGTTAGTCGCGTGAGAACAAAAACTTTATATCCAAACTGTTGAGTTTTCAAGCGAAAAGCCTAATTTACAAACACGAAGATTAATTTTCTACGAAAAAAGACGAGTTTTCAACAAAATATATGAAAATTCAAGAAAATATTTTTTTTTACATGTCCAACCAAACGAAGGAATTTTCAACTACAAAATTAAATCAAGTAATGTAAAGCTACTTTTTCAAGAAGAAAAAAACATTCTTATTTAATTTTCTAACACAATTCAAACAATAAGAAAAGCACGCCCTCAAAAAAATGCCGTTACTTTAAAAGAAATTCTCTGACAAATTGCAGATTTTCTAGTATTTTTCGAAATATATAACTTCGCCTCGAAATGCACTTTCCTCTGATTAAGATTACAGAAAAATTGTTTACAAGTCGGATTTCGTAAAGGATTTTTTTTTAAAAGTCAGAATTGTCTTGTGCAGGCTATAAATAAACGATTGTTGTTTTCTTGCCGATTCGTCACTCGGTTTTGCTTATCAAACGACTGCGTTCTTCGAAACTTTGATAACCACCATTCTTACAATAATTTATTTTGTTCAGATTGAAAAATGAAAATGCAAGTCCGTAAGGGAGAAAAGGCTAGAAAAGCGAAAATGAGAAAATAGGGCATACAATGAGCGTGACGGATAAAGATGAATAAAAACTCACCCTTGCAGAGATTTTTGATGACGAACCACCATGATGGCTGATAACTGGAGGCCAACACAAGGCCAGTGAAAAGTGCGACAATTATTACCTCGAACCATGCTCCGGACATCAGCAGCATAACTGGATTTGTGTATTGTTTCTACAACAACAGCAACGACGCTTTTTATTATCACAAGATTCACCTCCCCGCGCATACCGAAGATTATTACACTTTGTGACAATACAAGAGGGCAGAGGGGCTCGCGGTCGTTCCAAGCTCAATCACAATAACTTAAACTCACTCGCGTGTCACTTGAGTGCCACGGAGTTGAGTCTCTGAATGTGAATAACGAGCTTTCAGAGCTCCGTTAGTTTACTCCTTGACCGTGTAGCTGATGTAGGAATGAAGAAAAAAAAGAAGAAATGAAAGAGTAGGGAAAGGGTAGGGAAAGAGTAGGGAAAGGGAAAAGAGAAAGAGAAAGAGAAAGAGAAAAGCAGAGAGCGAGCGAAATTGATTTATAACTCGGTCCCGACTATTATTCTCTTCAATGATAAACATACATACTATGACTAAAATGATAAACAAACGCCCCGACAATTCAACGTCAATTATAGAAAAAGGGGGAAAGAAAAGAAGATAGAGGACAGAAGATTCAAGAAGTTAGGATAATTAAGTGAAATGTTTCTTATGTAATTAAAGCACGTGCTCGTTATCTGACTTAGAAGTCATTGTGATCAGCTAATCTTTGCCGGAAATCCTTTATGCTCATTTCGATTTTTTTAAATATAGATAGAAAATGTTCCTATACTTTTAATTCATAAAGAGAACATTCTTCTGGTCCTGTTCCATTTCAAACAATATTTTCAGGTTTTATCAACACTGGATCCAATTTCTTTATGTCCATTGTTTTCAATTTAATTTTCAAATGCGACCCAAATTTCAAAAGCTATTTTCAGGACTCATTTTATTTTAAAAAATCGTTTAAATTAAGGGTCCTCCAACAAGTACAGTAATATGATACCTTTCCTCATGAGGGGAGTGATTTTTAATTATTTCAGGTGATTACAAGTTTGAATTTGAGTAGTTATCGGTGATTACAGATGATTTCTAGTATTTTAATGATAAATTTCGAGTGATTGCAGGTGCTCACCTTTTGAAATCAGAGTGATTGCAGTCATTTCAGGTGATTTTAGAATGCAGGTCATTGCAGGTGAATGCACGTGGTTTTACGCTTTTCAAGTTTAACTTCAAGTAGTCAAAGGTTTGCAAATTGCAAATGATTTTCAGTAGTTTTATAATAAATTTCGAGTGATTGCAGGTGATTTATGATTTCTTCGAAATCAGAATGATTGCAGTCGATTTAGTTGATTTTAAAATGGAAGCGAGTGATTTCAGATGAATTTATTCCATTTTGGGCGATTTAAGTATTCTAATATTGAAATCAGAGTGATTGCAATCACTTAAAATGATTTCAGATAAATGTAGACGATTTCAGATAATTTCAGTCGATTGAAAGTGGCTGCACGTAATTGTGAATGACTGCAATGGCTTTCATGTGAATGTATTTGATTTCACGTGATTTAAAATTGAGTTTTGAGTGATTGCAGGTGATTGCACAGAGATTTCAGATTATTTCAAATACTGTTAAGAAAATTTTCAGCGATTTTAAGTTATTGTTGGTGCATTTAATGGGTTAAAAATGATTTTAAATGATTTTAGCTGATTGAAAGTGATTACACTCGATTACGCACGATTTCACTTTATTTTACGTATTTTCAAATAATTTCCAGTGGTTTCAGGGAAACTGTATAGAGCGATTTTAGTTTCTCAAGCGTGGAATTCAGACTGATTGCAATCATATTAGGTGATAACCAAATATCCGTAAGTGATTTTATGTGAAAGGAAGCCATTTTGGGAGATTTAAATAACTTTTAGGTTGAAATCAAAATGATTGCAGCGATTTTAAGTGACTTCAGGAGAATGAACGCGCTTTCAGATAATTTCAGGCGATTGAAAGTGGCTGCACGTAATTGTGAATGACTTCAATTGTTTTCATGAGATTGTATTTGATTTCGCGTGATTTAAATTTGAATTTTAGGTGATTGTAGGTGATTGCACAGAGATTTCAGATCATTTCCAACGATTTTATGGTAACTTTTAAGTGGTTTCAAGTGATTGTTGGCGCATGGACAAAATTAAAAGTGATTTTAGATAACTGCAGATGATTGGAAGTGATTAGCCCCAATTACACATGATTGCATGGTGATTGTCGAGCGTTTTAAGATGACTGCGTTTAATTTCAGATGATTTCAAGTGATTTTACTTGAATTCAGGGGATCAAAAGTGATTTTAGATCATTGCTGGTGAATTTATATGATTACAAGTAATTTCAAATATTTGTAAACGATTGAAAATGGTTCCACTTGATTACACGTGATTTTACGGTGGATTCCAAATGATTGCAACTGATTCCATCAGATTGTGCGTCAGTGATTGCAAAATTACAGCATGTGACCGAAATTTATTGGAGATGATTGCAACTAATTATACAGTAAATAGCAAAAGATTTGACGTGACTACACTTGATTTCAGGTGAATTGAGTGCTTAGAAGTGACTTCAGGTGATTGCAACAGATTTCACGTGATTGCAAATAATTATAATTCGCCAGTCAAGTTTTTGAGGTTTCCCTAATCAGCAACGAGAATCAACTCAATAATCGGTCAAATTCACTAAATCATGAGCAAATTTCACTAATTAATCAGTACGGTAATTATTCGGTTTGCATTTATTTATTGGTAAAAGATACCATTCTTATTCAATTCCAGCTGTTAGTAGCTTAATATAATACAAGAAATATTTTCTATGATGTCCTTTCAATTTTTTTATTTATTTAAAAAAAAATTATTTTAGATTAATCAGTTATTGATCTTGTAAACCAAAATGTTTTTTTAATGTGTTTTATATATTTTGCATATATAACGGAAGAAAAAAACATAAAAATCAAAATAACTATTGTCAAGCAAACAATTTTAAACCGTACTCTTTTTTTCTAACAGTTTCTTTTTTTAAATTTGTTAAAATTAAACATGCACACGTCCTCTTCGGTTCTATAAATCATAATAAAAACTGCTTAATTTGGAAGCCAAATAAATTGGCAAGAAATGGGTCGCTGCTCAACCAGTGAATTTAACTGATTAATCAGACTGATTATTATTCAGTGACTCACTTCTCACTGAGAAAAATCAAATATGAATACACTTTGTTAGTGTAAAAATATTTATATCCTGAGAAGAAGGGTAAATTATATTCAATTTTTTCGTAAAAAAAAGCAAAAAAGAAGCTTCTGTGTCTAGAATTTGTTTTCCAAAAATCTTTCACGGAACCTAACTTCTATTATTTTTTACAAAAAATCCAAACGTGGCCCTTTTTTTTATTGTAGCAAGCTAAATTTGTTCAATAGGGAAAATTGTTCGAGGAATCAAATCTTCGAAATTTCAGCAGCGCAAGGTGTTTGGTTAATAAAATTGATTACTCCAGTAACATTGAAAGTTTAATTAAGAACTATTGACAAAAAATTCTTTGAAAAAAACAAAATTCGGTCTAAAAAGACGAGAGAGGGCTACAGAAATTGCAAATTTAGCCACTTGAGTGAAAATAAGCGACATTAGTCTCCTGGAATGCCATTATTATCTATTTATTAATAACACACCGGGATAGAAGTTGGTTCAAAGTCTCGACATACAGTCACCTATATTCGTTATCAGCACGTCTGTCTTCGGAAAGCACAGTAGTTCAAACATCATCTAAGATAAATTACTCGATTCTCTCTTTTCCTAATTATCATGAATGATGAATCAATGAATCGAGGATTTGGAAAAAATGAGCTCATTACAATAAAACGATTTATAGTCCATAACACTTATAACTTGACTCTGGGTTTGATGCAATTTCTGAGGAGAGCTCAGCGCAAGATGAGGCGACAAACGACGAAAAAAGGAGAGAAACAATGGCCATGGGATTTTATTATTCATTGATGCGCGATAAACCATGGACAATATTGATAGTGGGCGAGGGGAGAAAAAGGGAAAGGAGGAGCTTGTGGGGGGGGGGGGCGGAATGAAGGGGAAAGGGTGAAAAAAGAGGAGAGAAAGATTTGCAACGACAAGGGACGCTTCGTAGGAGGCTGCAACTCTTTATGAGAGCAATCTCCTACTCCTTTCTTCAGTACCTTCGTACTCTTCCTTTCCGCCTGTCCCTCAGATTAACATACTCGATTTTTGCTCCTTTCTTTCCTTTCACTGCCCACCTTAGATTAATTTTCTTTGCAAATTCATTTGAATTTCATTAGAATTTCATTTTAATTAAATTTTATTTCAATTAAACTTCAATTTCATTTCAATTTCAACTTAATTTCAATTCCATTTCAATTTTATTGCATTTAAATTTCATTTAAATTTAATTTCAACTCCATTTTCTTTTTAAAACTATTTAATTATACATCAATTTCATTACAATTTTACTTTAATTTCATTTCATATCAACATTATTGCAATTTCATTTCAATTATTTTTCAAATTCATTTCAATTTACTTTTATTTCCATTATATTTCAATTTCATTCAAATTGAATGTTATTTCATTTCAATTTCATTTAAAGTAAGTGTTATTTTAATGAAATTTCAATTTCACTTCAATTTAATTTAATTTAAATTTAATTTAAGTTTGATTTTAAATTAATGTAAATTTAATTTCAATTATATTTCATTTAAATGAAGCGACATTTCAATTTCACTTCATTTCAATTTAATTTTAATTAACTTTCATTTCAAAATAATTTCAATTATATTTCAAATTCTTTCGAATTACATGTTATTTCATTTTAATTTCATTTTAATTAACTTTTACTTCATTTATATTTCAATCTCATTCGAATTAAATGCTATTTGATTTCAATTTCATTTAAACTAATTTTTTTTCAATTTCTATTTCATTTAAAGTAAGTGTTATTTTAATTACATATCAATTTCACTTCAATTTAATTTAATTTCAATTTAATTAAAGTTTAGTTTCAAATTAATTCAAATTCAGTTTCATTTTAATTTCATTACAATTTAATTTCAATTATATTTGAATTTCATTCGAATTAAATGCTATTTCATTTCAATTTCATTTCAATTTCACTTCAATTTAATATAATTTCAATTAATTTCAATTTCATTACAATTTAATTTCAATTATA
>JAAAKG020191003.1:29457-50736 GCA_010014905.2 Druon quercuslanigerum
TTCAATTTCACCTCATTTCATTTCAATTTAATTTTAATTAACTTTCATTTCAAATTAATTTCAATTATATTTCAATTACATTCGAATTAAATGTTATTTCATTTCAATTTCATTTTAATTAAATTGTATTTAAAGTTAATTGCAATTTAATTTTATTTGAATTTAATATCAATTTCATTTTAATTTAATTTCAATTATATTTCAATTTCATTTCAAATTCATTTTAGTTAACTTTTATTACAATTATATTTCAATTTCATTCGAATTAAATGCTATTTCATTTCAATTGCATTTAAAATATTTTTTTTTCAATTTCTATTTCATTTAAAGTAAGTGTTATTTTAATTTCATTTCAATTTCACTTCAATTTAATTTAATTTCAATTTAATTAAAGTTTAATTTCAAATTAATTTAAATTTCATATAAATTTAAATTCAGTTTCATTTTAATTTCATTACAATTTAATTTTAATTATATTTCATTTGAATGAAGTGATGTTTCAATTTCACTTCATTTCATTTCAATTTAACTTTAATTAACTTTTATTTCAACTTACTTTAAATTATATTTCAATTTCATTCGAACTAAATGTTATTTCATTTCAATTTCATTTTAATTTCATTTTAATTTAATTTCAATTGTATTTCAATTTCATTTTAATTAAATTGTATTTCAAGTTCATTTCAAATTAATTTAATTTCAATTTAATATGAATTTCATTTTAATTCAATTTTAATATAATTTCAATTATATTTCAATTTCATTTCAAATTCATTTTAATGAACTTTTATTTCAATTATATTTCAATTTTATTCGAATTAAATGCTGTTTTATTTCAATTTCTATTTCATTTAAAGTAAGTGTTATTTTATTTTCATTTCAATTTCACTTCAATTTAATTCAATTTCAATTTAATTTCAGTTTAATTTCAAATTAATTTAAATTTCATATAAATTGAAATTCAGTTTCATTTTAATTTAATTACAATTTAATTTCAATTATATTTCATTTGAATGAAGTGATATTTCAATTTCACTTCATTTCATTTCAATTTAACTTTAATTAACTTTTATTTCAAATTAATTTTAATTATATTTCAATTTCATTCGAATTAAATGTTATTTCATTTCAATTTCAATTTAAAATCAATTTCATTTTAATTTCATTTTAATTTAATTTCAATTATATTTAAATTTCATTTTAATTAAATTGTATTTCAAGTTCATTGCAATTTAATTTATTTTTAATTTAATTTAAATTTCATTTAAACTAAAATTTTTTCAATTTCTACTCCATTTAAAATACGTGTTATTTTAATCTTGTTTTAATTTAATTTCAATGTAACTTCAGTTTAATTTCAAAATAATTTAAATTTAATTTCAATTTAATTGCAATTATATTTCATTTGAATGCAGCGATATTTCAATTTCACTTCATTTCAAATTAATTTCAATTATATTTAAATTTCATTTTAATTAAATTGTATTTCAAGTTCATTGCAATTTAATTTAATTTCAATTGAATATCAATTAAATTTTAATTTAATTTTAATTTAATTTTAATTTAATTCAATTATATTTCAATTTCATTTTAATTGAATTATACTTCAAGTTCATTGCAATTTAATTTAATTTCAATTTAATATCAATTTCATTTATTTTCAATTTAATTTTAATTGAATTTCATTTCAAATTAATTTCAATTATATTTCAATTTCATTCGAATTAAATGTTATTTCATTTCAATTTCATTTTAATTAAACAGTATTTCAAGTTCATTGCAAATTTATTTAATTTCAATTGAATATCAATTTCATTTTGATATAATTTTAATTTAATTTCAATTATATTTCAATTTCATTTTAATTGAACTGTACTTCAAGTTCATTGCAATTTAATTTAATTTCAAGTTAATATCAATTTCATTTCATTTCAATTTAATTTTAATTGACTTTCATTTCAAATTATTTTCAATTATATTTCAATTTCATGCGAATTAAATGTTATTTCATTTTAATTTAATTTCAATTATATTTCAATTCTATTTCAAGTTCATTTTAATTTAATTGAAATTCAAATTTATTAACATCTAAAATTTATAATCATATCCTGTACTTGAACTAAAAATTCTTAATTTTTTTACACATTATTTTGTTTCCCTTTGTTAAGTACAAATTTTGATTCAATAGTCCTTAATATAGTCATTGTTGTATTAAAAATATCAAACATATGTGGGTAACATTTGCATAGATCATTCATCCTAACGCAAATTTCATATACCGGAGAGTTATAGGACTCATTTATTTCAATTTCATTGTATTCCAATTTAATTTTAACTCAATTTAATTTCAATTTCAGTCCAATTTCATTTTAGCTTCATTTTAAGTTTCAAATTGATTTTATTTTCATTTCAATTTCACTTCAATTTAATTTCAATTTCAATTACATTATAATTACATTTCCAATTAACTTGAATTTTAAAATAATATCTTCAGTAGTGAACATTATCTAAAAGGAGTGCTATAATAAGCGGATTATGTTCATCCTGGTTTACCCCAATTACCATAATTTTTGTATATCTTTCTTTTAAGATGATAAATGAAATCACATTTATTTCAATTTTAAATGCGCAACTTCATTACCAAAAATTATTTGAAAATTATTTCTTATCAATTAAAGCAATTTAATTTGAATTTTCAATCAATCTCTTCATTAGCGAACATTATATAAAAGGATGACTGTGAATAAGCGGATTATCTTTACCCCGTTTTAACCCAGTTACCAACATTTTCCTCAAACTTTCTTTTCAGATAATAAACTAAAATGTGCCATTTAAATTTTAAAACGATATCTTCAATTCTAAACATTATTAGACAGTAGGTTTATCCATAAGTGGATTATGTTTACTCCAGTTACCATAATTTTCTGAAGCTTTCTTTTAAGATAATAAATGAAATCAATTTAATTTTATTTTAAAACGATATCTTCACTAGCTAGAATTATTTAAAAGGGGGGCTGTAATAAGCAAGTTATGTTTACCCTAGTTAGTACAATTTTTTTAAAGGTTCCTTTCAAAATGATAAGTGAAATCAATTTCATTTAAATTTTAAATAGATATCTTCAATAGAAAAACATCTTTCAAAGGAAGGCTGTCAATAAGCAGATTATATTGATCCCAGTTATCAAATTTTTTCTAAAGCTTTCTTTTGAGATAATAAATTAAATCAATTTCATTAAAATTTAAAGCGATATCATAAGTAGCGGAAATGCTTTTAAAAAATTGTTTCGATAAGTATATTATGTTTGTCCTAGTTACGACACTTTTTCTAAAGCTTTCTTTAAGATAATAAATTTAATAAATTTAATTTTATTTTAAAACGATATCTTCACTAGCTAGAATTATTTAAAAGGGGGGCTGTAATAAGCATTTATGTTTACCCCAGTTACTATAATTTTTTTAAAGCTTCCTTTCGAAATGATAAGTGAAATCAATTTCATTTAAATTTTAAATCGATATCTTCAATAGAAAAACATATTTCAAAGGAAGGCTGTCAATAAGCGGATTATATTGATCCCAGTTATCAAACTTTTTCTAAAGCTTTCTTTTGAGATAATAAATCAAATCAATTTCATTAAAATTTAAAACGATATCATTAGTAGCGGAAATGCTTTAAAAACATTGTTTCGATAAGCAGACTATGTTTGTCCTAGTTACGACACTTTTTCTTAAGCTTTCTTTTAAGATAATAAATTAAACCAATATAATTTCAATTTTAAAACGATATTTTTAGTAGCTAGAATTATTTAACTTATGCTATGTTTACTCCGCCTTATTCCAGTTACCAAACTTTTTCTGAAGCTTTCTTTTGAGATAATAAAGTAAGTATGTGAGTTTCGAAATTATGCTACAATATGCTCGGGTTGAAAACAAGCGTTGACGTAAGACATAAAAGACTAGTTTTTCTTTACACACACATGCAAAACCCTCGTTTGACCACCATTTACAGAAATAAAAAAGGGTCGATTCCGCATCGTGCGCGAAAGCGATGAGCAAAATCCTCAACAACTGTGAGCAAATTGCTTTCACCCGTGAGCAAAATTCTCTCCATGGTTACCAAAGCATTTTGCTCACTACTTTAATTACTAGTGTCATCTAGTGTCGTAAAATGTGACTATGTTACAATTGTGTTGGGCCAATGAGGTTATATTTGATCCCTGTGAATGGTGAGCAATCTCAGGTTTTGCACTGTAATTTGTAAAGAAAATATTATTCGATTAATAAATCCTTACGGACGGGTGTTCCATGCTCGTGTGAGAAAACCACCCATTTAGCCTCTCGAATCGAAATACACAATTTCCCATTTTTGTCGGAAACTAAAGAAATATGATTATGACTGAAAATATTACTTTTTTCAAGATTTACAAATTTAGGGAATTTTTTTTCTAGCCCAATAAGCTTTATAGTTTAGGCGCCTAAAGTCCTCTCTGAGGCTCTCTGGCAGTGTATAATATATTGTTTTTTTTAAGGTTCTTAAAGATAAGACTTAAATAACTCTGAGATGGTAAGGGTTTGTGAAAAGAGTAGAGTATCAATTGACGGGAAACTGTTTAAAGTCTTTTATTAAATAACCAAATAAAAAATACTAGGTATATGAGACAGATAACATCTCTCCACTCAATTTTCACTCGTGTTGCACACTTTTCTAATAATTTGCCGATTAACAGTTTCTAGATGATATTAAAATTTTATGTAATCACGGCTGATCGCAGAGCTCGTTAATACGCGTCCTAGCGACACGCATTCAGCAGCTTTCAGTACATACACACATAAACTTGAGCACGAGAGAGCTACTTGACACACACATACGTACACTTGCCACGAAATTCAGACAATAATCGCAAAGGTAGGAAATATGTTACACATCTCTTAAAAAATGATAAACAGTTCAAAACAAAAAGTGCAGCAATATATTTGCAGAAAACTTTATACATTTAAAATGATCTTAGTTTAATAAACCGTATCTAAAACAAAATCACATAAAAACGAAATGTCTACCTGGAGCAAAGCGAACAAAGAAGGGACGAGCGTAATCAACCCCAGTATGTGTGAAAGGCCTATAATTCATTGTTCTAAAGTCAGGCAAGCTACATGAGCGTGCAGAGCAATAAGTTGACTGATTGCAGTGATTTAAGTATTGCCTGATGTAAGCGACGACCTACACGTAAAACACCAGAACCATTCAAAAATGGGTACAAGGTCTTCAAGGGTAAACCTGAAGGAATCATGATTCCTTTTTTCAGAACACGAATGTCAGCTTCGAATAAGCAATTCTGAACTTGTTGGATAGGCAGTGATCCTATTAAGTTTTTGCCAGGATGCAGTTCTGTCAGCAGAATAAACTAAAAGCTGCTTCTCTCTGAGGGAAAAGTGAGCAACTTGAGAGGTTTGGACCGAAGATTTTAGCTCAAAATCAACGTCGACAGGCAATAACCTCGCAACCATGAAGAATGATTTAATAATCTCTTAGGTAAGACATCCCTAGATGAACAATCAGCTGGGTTGTCCACTATAGGAAAATGTCTCCACCTTGCTTGTAGAATACACTTTAGAATATTAGCAAGTTTATTGTACAGGAATGTTCACCAAAAACAAGGATATTTGGTGGTCCAGACTGTATACTATTGTACATTCTAAATGGCAATGTAATTTTTTGTTTTGGCATACAAAAAACTGAGTGGCGCATCGTTATCTTCTTGAAAAATACGTACATATGTCACAGCGGAATACGTTTTGGCCGAAGCGTAAGAGATCCCATGAAGCTTTTAATCTAAACTTGATAGTGTCGCACCAATCTACTTTGGGATCTGACTCTGTTCTAGCTTCGAAAGTCTGCTGTAATAGGTATACCAACAATCTAACAAATCCTCAGCAGTGGGTTACTCCAGTCAAACTTGCGGGACCAGCGTTCATGCATCATTCTTTTAGCTACAGCGATAACCGGAGAAAGCCGCCCCAAAGGATCATACAGTTTGGCAATGACCGTAAGAAGTTGTAGTTTAGTAGGCTGTTCAATGGGTCGTGCTTCAACCTGAATCCCAAAACTATCTGAAGCTCAATCCCAATGCAGACCTAAAACTTTCAACTGAATGCCCGCCCCAGCAACAAATTCAAAAGCACTTTCATGATTGCCAAAAGGATAATCGTGTATCCATCCATTAACGGAGAGACTTTAGATCTTATACACTTACATCAGCCTTTCTTAAATACATCATTATTAAATGAGATCGACGTAAACACCATTTTCGAGGATTAACTTAGCTTTTGGAAAGTCAGATCCTTCATACATAGTAAATTTCTTGATTACTCGGACCGCAAGAGTAGGTGCACAAGAACTTCCATAACTTGCAGTAGTCAGTCACCAGACTTCCAACTTAGCTTCCGAAGCATGACACAAAACGCGCTGATAATCACAATCAAGATTATACCATCCCAGTGCTCAACTGGGCGTTTGCAATTTTTAAGCGCTGTCAGAACCTCATAAGTAGTATTGAGAAGCAATTTTAAATCAGCTACCAAATTATTGTTTACATTGTAAACATTAGCTATCGCTTGTAAGTGTGCATCTACTGATTATCATAAATACTGCAAACGAACAATATGCTCAATAAAGTTTCTTTATGAACAATTGAAGCTTCAAATAGATCACGAAAATGCTCCCAAAGAGAAAAATCACACGAAGAAGTAAGAATATTAATCTTAGGTGATTTAGGAGTATTAGAATCATGTCGAATTGTACCTTCTCTTAAAGAAACATCATCATGTGGTTCATCTGATAAATAATTACAGCTTTGAAAATTAATATAATCCAGAGCACTAAGAAGGGCAGCCTCCATTTTTGAAAACTTCAGCTGAAGCAAGAGTTTGTACTCTCACATCCAAAGCCAAACATTTCTCCCCCTTTGGTTTGATAAGTTCAAACACCCAAGTACAGCGCTTAGATTACACTTATCTGTTGGAATCTTTTTAAATTTTGACTTAAGAAATATACACAGAAACAAACTTCCGATACATAGAATCTCCCAACAAATTTTTCTCTCTGTCCAACATAACGGTATATATAGAAATGCGCGGAAAGAAACAGATACATATTGAAAATTTTGTCACAAATTCGAGAAAGCGTACAAGAATTGGTTAAATTTTGAAAAATAAATTAAACAACTTTGCTCACGGTTGCGCTCAAGCTTTGTATTATACATAATTAAGAAACGACTTATCAACATTCTGAAACAGGAAAACCTTCCTTAAGTTGAAGATGACAACTGGAAAACGTGATCGCTCCTAAAGAAGCATAAATTCTAGACGTTTTTCTTTCAGAAAGGAGTCAATAAGTGAGTATCGAATAAAATTCCATCTATAAAAACAGTCAGATGTGCAGATCAAAATTAGGCAGTCCACTGATCGATCAAGTTGATTAGAGGGAAGATTTTGATTCCTTGAGATAGAGAGTAAGTACAAAGCTCACTGAGTCACCGTCTGGTAAATGGTTTCTTAAAGAAGAGCAAGAGAGAGCTCACGTTATGCTTCTCACACACACACACAAAGATGCAAATGATACTTGCAATTTCCACTGTCTTTCTCTCGAGTCAAACCTTTCGTCTGGAAACCGTGTTATTCCAACGTTTTATTACTGTAACCGACACGACGCCATAATGGTTTAGTAATCTTCACGATTTTCGCGAACATTCTTGAACAGTTGTTGCAGATGTTTAGTTCGTGATGCATCTCAGATCACGGACGAGCTCTCAAATGTTAAAAAATGAATTGTTTTTCTTCAAGGTTCTTATAGATAACACTTAAATAACTGAGATGATAAGGATTTGCGAAAAGAGTATGAAGTATCAGTTGGCGGGAAACTCTTTAAAGTCGTGTATTTAATAATCAACTGACAAATTTTATTTCTATGAAATAGATAACATCTCTCCACTAAATTTAACCTCTCATTGCACACTTTTCTAATAATTTGTCAATTGAGATTCTTCAGATGATGTTTTATTGAATGACGACTGATCCGTCGCGGTCCTCGCTGCCACGCTTACTAGCAACCGAATTCGGCAGATCTTAGCGCACACGTGCGCGCGCACCATCTTGAGAGCTTGAAAGCGATTGCACATTCCCAAACACGCACGCGCGGGCGCGCGATATTCAGACAATAGTCGCAAAGGTACTCACAATCTTAAAAATGATAAATGATCATAATTGGTTAGAATTTATTACATTATGATAAAAACAAGAAGGTTTTTCATATTTAATTTATTTAGCCACATGATTTAAAAATACGGCAGAAGAACCAAATCTGCTTAATCCAAATAAAATTTTGCAGAAAACTAAAATGATGTCAAGGGAATAATTTAAAAAGTAGGGTTTCGACGCATTTATACAAAAAATTTTGGAAGGTAAAACAAAAAATGGTCGAAATGATTATGTTTAACAATTTGGAAATAAAAAACTACTGAAATAAGAAAATTTTTAACATAAAACATAAAAATAGATGAACATTTTGAAAATAAGGAAACGATTTTTTTTTGTTGATAGCAGTAATTCAATAACTATAGGTCGTTTATTAAGATTTGATTGGTTGAAATACGGATTAAAACAAATCTTTGATTTGCTTGAAGAGACACGTTTCTTTGATATCAAAAAATATGTCTTTGTACATTCATCATTATTATAATACATTATAATGCACAATAAAAGAAGGTTTTTCATATTTCATTTATTTGTTTACGAAAGCAATTTTCAAAATTTTCAAAAAGTTTCTAAATACTAAATAGTACACATATTCTAATGTAATTTATACTTTTCAAAAATTGATAACGATTAAAGCTAAGAATATAAACATTCCGTAAATTAGAATCAGTAAAGTTAAATCTAAATCAGTAACTCACTCCCTCAAATATCAGTATGTTTTTACTGCATAGAAAAGAAAAATGTACTGAAATTTCAGTTCACAAACCCGTGAAAATTTCAGTGGCTTTTACTGTCACTTCAGCAACTTTTGCGACTCTAATAATCTAAAAAAAAACTTATTTTTAATTGAAACGCTAAAAATTTAACTAATTAGAATTTAAATTTTAACAATTCAGAATCAACTTATTTCCAATTGAAAAATAACAAAAATTGTAAGGAATAAATGTTAAAAAATTCCACAATATTCACTTTAAATCGAACCGATAAAAATGTTTGAAATTGAGGAAATAACATGAAGCCTGACCTGCTCTCTAATTACGATGCAGATTTCTGGGCGTGTTTAGCCGTAATCGCTCAAGGTCATATAACATTTTTTTTTAATATTTGTAAATCACGGGTCAAAGCACAGTTTTTAATCGAAAGATAAGTCCTACATATCTAAAAGTAAAATCCAACGTAATAAGCAATTAATGATTCAAATTTATAAAAGAATATGTAAACGGAATATTTTTTGAAATAAAAAAAAACTAACTCAAAATACAAAAAAAAGCCCGCCGCGTGAGCACATTCTAATCGTGCACTGCATGCGTAGCTCGCGAGTTAATGTGCGTCTCTGGCACGCGTATGTTAAATCTCGCGCAACTTGGTTGTGAATTCTCTTTTGTTAAAGCTCCTTCGGCTTTAACGAACTCATTTTCATCATGCATCTCGTGCTTCGCACTCGATTTTGTCCCAAATTCAAACTTTTCTACATTACGTAACACTAATGTTTGCCCCTTGTTTTGCATTAAATTTTATTTTTAGCTACCCTGAAAAATATATAATTTCAATCAATTTATATTATTTAAATACATAATATCCATTGGTATAAAAAAAATAAATATTTTAATGCTCTTGTTTTTATAACTTAAATTTTTTTTTAGTACACAACTTTTGTTCACTAATTTTTTTCGCACCTTAGGTCGTTTTCCCAAAAATTAATTTTTTGTATTTTTAATGTTAGCTTTCATGAAAAAAATTTAATTTTGTTTTGTAAATGCTATATTACTGGTCTTTTTTGGTACTACCTCTTTTTGGCTACAAAGATTAACCGCAAATCGAAATTTTGAATTTTGAGAAAAAGTGGTCTCCAATTTTTTTTAAATGCGTAAACTTTCTCAATTTTTATCTAAAATGGCTCGCTAACGAACTTGACCTTCAGTTTAACGCAGACAGATACATTCGCGAAAGCCTGTTTTTCTGATTCAGAAGGTCGAAAAACCTAGACAATTGACAATCCCGGGGGAGGGGGGGGGGAAGGGATTTGTCATAAATCTAACACCTTCTTCGATGAGAATATAAAAAACTACCATGCTCTACCAAATATTTTTTAAATCCATTCTTTGCACTTGCGAGAGAGATAGTGTCATGAGCCCCTAACGCTGGTTGTTTCAACTATACAAATTTTGGCGCGAAATTCAAAAGTCCTATATCATGATTTACATTTTTCAGCATCCAATTATCATTAAATACACTTTTGATAAAATTGATTGAAAATTTGAAATCAGGATTTAATACTTTTATGACCAATAAATCTGAAAATTCTAATAAGTGATCTATAAATTCTAATAAGCTTCCTATTAGCGAGTGAAAGTGAAAATGAGGGGAAACCAATCAAAGGAGAGAATTCAATCGTTATCTCATTGCTTTGACCTATTTGTCAGGCAGTCAACTATTTATGTATGATATCGTTTTGATAAGCACTTTCTATACTTGCATAAGCTTATGTATCAGGAGGGAAGAATTCGATTACGAAATTCATAATTGTGAGATGTGAGTACCTACAGTGTTAAGAAAAAAATCAGGAAAAGAATATCGCCACGTCTCTGATAATTCGCGATTTAAATTCCCTAATTATTTATTAATACATCAATCATTTTAATAATTAAGTTTCATAAATGTCTACAATTTTAGGAGGAAAAAAATTACACCAGAATAAACACATCATAAAGCACATATTGAAATGGATCTTATATATTAATTTTTTATTTACATTATAATTAACTAAATGTTTGATTAAAATATCAACAGTAAGCAGCACTATATTTATTTAACTAATTTATTTATTTAAATTAAATGCCTTTTTTATTTGAGAACAAATTAGTGGAAAAGTTGCATGAGGGAATGCAACAATTCTAGAATGCTTCGAGCCTAGGTAAATTAGAATGATTAGAAACAAAGAAAATAAGATACAATAAATTAGGTCAGTAGTTTGTCGGTTAAGTTCTCTCATCTAATAATGATTTCTTGAGATACGAACAGGCTAAAATTAGATTGTCAGACAGTTCGTTGCTTTCAATTGCATTTTAATTATCAATGAATCACTGATGATTGCATATTATTACATTTCAATTCAATTCCAATTGAGGTCATTGGGCACTTGAATTTTTACAACCCTTATTTTAAAAGTGCATCTTAAATTCTTCATTATTAATTCAACAGCCCAAATATAAACGTTCCAATTTGGTCAATTCTTTTCAATTTTCTATAACTGAATATTTTTAAATTAATACAATATTGTTTAGGAGTGATTTAATAAAAAATTATTCAGTTTTCAGCAATGCTGAAATAAATTTAAATAAAGTTTATAGTGCTTTTATTTATTTCCAAAAAGAAAAACCTAAAAAATTCCATAAATAAAATAAAAATACTTCAAGGGAATTTAAGGGAAATAAAAAAAATTCCATGAATTTCAAGAATTCAAAAGGATTCTAGAAAATTGAACAAAATTCCGGTGACTTCAAACGACTGTAATGGAATTCAAAGCAACTTTGAGAATTTAACAGAATTTACATAATGTAAAGAATTTCAAAACATTTTCTAAGGAAATATCAAGAGATCAAAAAAGGGATCAAAATATTTCAAAACAACAGAAAGAATAAAAAGGAATTTCGAAATTTCACAGAATTAAAAACAATACAAGAAATCCAGAAGAATTCAATGAATTAAAAAGACCTCAAGTTGAGTTAAGATAATTAAAAAGAAATCACAACTATTTAAGAGAAATTTCATGAGATATTGAAATATTCAAAAGAATACAAGGAATTCAAGAAAACTCGAAAAATTCAAAAGATTTCGAAAAACTTTGATAGGCGTAATATCAAAAGATTAAATAAGGATCAAAATATTTCAAAATATTACAAAGAATAAAAGGGAATTTAAGGTAAATTGATCTCTTTTAGAGAATTTAAAATCATTCAAGGGAATTAAAAGAATTGAAAGAATTGAAAGAATTCAGTGGAATTTGATGAGATCGCAAAGAATTCAAAACAATACAAGGAATTCAAAAGAATACCGCAGAATTCAACAGGTTTCGAGTGAGTTAATAAAAAATCAAGCGAATTGATAAAACAATTTAAGGTGAATTTAAATAACCTTAATTAAAGTCAACAAAATTGCCAGAATTCAAAAGAATTTAAAGAATATTTATGATAAAATATCAAAAGACTAAAGAAATTTTAGACGAATTTCGATTCATTTTAAGAATTCAATACAAATTAAATGTAAAGGCGTGCATTAAAATTAAAAGATTTAAAGAGAATTGGAAAGACTTGGACGGAATTCGAAATAAGAATTCGAATAATACAAAACGATGAATAGCAGAATGAACAAATGAAAAAAAGAGAATTCCAAAAACATTAAGGAAATTCAAGGGCATTCAATGTGAATTCAAAAGCTTCACTCGAATGCACAAAATTTGCAAAAATCAACAATTTTTTTAAGTTTCTCATTTTTTCAACTTCAACAACAATTTGATGGCTTTTTCAATTTTAATAATTTATTATTTTGATATAATCAAAGAAGTTTGAAGTTAATTAGAGTTTAATTTTCAATAAAATAATGAAATTTTAAACAAAATAGTTAAATTTTTAACCAAATTGTTGAATATCCAAATCACAAAGATGCTTTTTCTACCAAATATATTTTCGACGAAATAATGTAATTTTGTAGAAGATGAATTTTCAAACAAATAGTCGAATTTGGCAAAAAATGAACTTCAATCAAAAGCAGTTAAATTTTTATCAAGAGAATTAATTCTTACAAAAATGAAATAAATCATATTTCGACCAAAGAAGGAAATTTTCTACTAAGAAAGATTTTTCTTTTAATAGCAAAAAACTTGTGAATCAAATTTTTTAATTTTCAAGCCAAAAAGACGAATTCTTTACAAAACCGTTTAATTTTTTACAAAAACGTTGATTTTGAACTAAATAGGTGAGTTTTCTACTAAAATAATCAAATTGGCCACCTAAAAGGAAAAATACGCAACCAAAAAGTTAAATCACAATTTAAAAAATTCATTTTCAACCAAAAAAACGACTTTTTAACAAAAAAAAACGACTTTTCAACAAACAAAGAAAAATGAATTTTAAACTAAAATGATGCATTAAAAAAAATGTTAATAAAATTGTTCAACTTTCATCCAAATAATTGAATTTTCTATCAAAAAAAAAAGTTTTTAACCAAAGAGATGATTTAAAAAAAAATTATGAATCTTCAATCAAAAGCATAAATTTTCAACCAAGTAATAAAATTCTTACGGAGGAAGCATGTAAAAAAATAAAAATTCAAAGCAAATAAATTACTAACAATAAAATTATATCAGGATAGCTACAAACTTAATTTTCAAAATTCCGTAACTTGACTCCCACGAATTTTTAATTTTCCTTGACATTCATATTTAAATAAAAAAATCTTAATTCTGTCAAGAAATTAACATGCTATCTTCTGTAAATGGAATAAAACAATTTCAAATGTATTTCCCTAGACAGTAATTTAAAGTGCCTATTATAGAACTATCCTCATTTTTTAAAGATTTATTTCAAAATCTCTGGCCTTCCCAGACCAGGTTTTTCTTGATTGTTAAAAAGGTTTTTTTTCTACTTTGAAATAAAAATAAAAATTAGAAATCAAATGAAAACTCCCACTAAAGCAGTCTTCTTTCGTTCAGTAAAGGGCAAGATTAAAAACTTTCAGATTTCAGATTTTCAAGGCTTTCCAGGACACTAGATACTCACTAATTTAAAGAGACTTCAAAGTAATTGACGAAAATTCAAAAAGAATTCAAGGAAATTTGAAAGAATTCAAAGGAATTCGAAGGAATTCAAAGGAATTCAAGGGAGTTAAAAAGAATTCGAAAAGAATTCAAGGGAATTCGAAAAGAATTCAAGGGAATTCAAAAAGAATTCAAGGGAATTTGAAGGAAATCAAAGGCATTCAAAGGTTCAAAGGAATTCGAAGACATTCAAGGGAATTTGAAGAAATTCAAAGGCATTCAAAGAAATTCGAAGGAATTCAAGGGAATTAAAAAGAATTCAAAGGAATTCAAGGAAATTAAAAAGAATTCAAGGGAATTCAAGGGAATTTGAAGGAATTCAAAGGCATTCAAAGGAGTTCGAAGGAGTTGAAGGGAATTAAAAGGAATTCAAAAGAATTCAAGGTAATTCAAAATCACTCAAATGAATTCAAAGGAATGCTAGGGAATTCAAAAATAATTCAAGAGAATTTGAAGGAATTCAAAGGCATTCAAAGGAATTCGGAGGAATTCAAAGGCATTTAAAGGAATTCGAAGGAATTAAAAGGAATTCAAAAAGAATTCAAGCGAATTCAAAAAGAATTCAAGGGAATTTGAAGGAAATCAAAGGCATTCAAAGGAATTCAAGGGAATTTGAAGAAATTCAAAGGCATTCAAAAGCATTCAAAGAAATTCAAGGGAATTAAAAGGAATTCAAAAGAACTCAAAAGAATTCATAACCAACGGTGCTCCCAAAGTCAGTAGAGCATCCATGATTCATTTGAAGAATCGAAAGGAAGAAGTACTGAGTGAATAAAATAATTAATAAAACTGAGGTTTTAAAAGGGGGAAATTAAAAATGAAAAGCGCCTTTCTGAGGAAAGTGAATCTTGCTTTGGAAAAATTGGATAATCTAAAATTGAGAATTTTCATTTATCGATGACGAAATATGCTCTTAATGACTAAGTTTGGTACTGCAAAACATTCCCACAGCATAGCCATAAACGTTTCATTACTGGTTGGCATACTGGTATTCTTTTTGTTTTATTTCAGAATATACCTGTTTGTACATACACAACTGTGGAACCGTTATTTTTGCACACACCATCAACCAATAATGAACTCGATGACCCGAGGAAGTACTCAAGAAGGCATTTTTCAAGCTCGATTCACCATCCTTCAGAATTCGCAAAATAAAATCTAAAACTAGAAATTTTTTTATTTTAATTTGACCCACTCGAAAAAATAAAGATTAAGCTCTTCAAATCGTGTGAAATAAATCAGTTTTAATTTAACATTATTTGCACAAGAGATGTATCTAAAAAATTGTTCGGCGAAAAACTGATCAAATAAACGTTTTAATTGTGAGCTTGAAAATTAAAAAAAAAAAATCTGAAAAAATTAAATTTCTCAAACACGAATTTTGCTCTGAATTTCTCATATAGGGAAACATGTAGTTTACAAACATACGGTGAGTTTACAAATCATATCTAAAATGGGCAACAAGACAGGTAAATATTAGTTTAGTAATGTTAAGCGAATCAAGAAAATAAAAAAAAAACACGTTGCTCTTATCTTCAGATATCTAGAGATAAGAAATTAGTTTCCTTCCTTCAAAAAGTTGTTAAAAGATTAATCTTATTCATGAAATAAAATCAATACAATAGGAAGAGGTGAATTGTCAATAATGATAAAATAATAAGATGGAAAATTACGTATTTGAAAATAATTTATCTAGAAATTGATTAAATTAAATGACGATAAAAGTTAGTAAAAAAAATAATTTTGGATTACTTCGCATTCTCGCGATACTTTTTGTGGCAATTTCTGTCTCGTAATTTTATTTTTTATTTCTCTTTTATGAATCGAGAAGTTATATGCCCCATCAGGAGAAACTGGTTGGGGACCTGTTCGCCAGGAATAAAAAAAGAGAGGCATGAGTTACATAATCAACGAATAGATAAAGATAAAGAGATTCTCGATGGAGAATTTCTTTGTTTACATTTTATCAAGTTCTTGGCAATTTTTGTTATTGGCGCTATACTTTGATAATAGTTACGTATTTCACAACTACCCAGGGAAAATATTGTCTAATTAAAGAGAAATTATCTCTGACTTTGTAAACTTTCAAATCAAGTTCAAACTCAATGAATAATTTTTATTTAACTTATAGTAATTTTATTTCATGTCAAGCCAATAGAAGTATCTTGAAACAAATAATTATTTAGTAAAATATTTATTTTCTAGTCTAAAGAGGAGCCGGATGTTATAACCGCCGATACATTTGCTCTCAATGCACACAATACACTGGAACTTGGATTTCAGGCGTCCGGAATTATGTCCTTCCGAGAATTAATGCTGCGGTGTGAAACGCAGCTGATCCAAAAGGGAGGCTGTTTACATTAATGGTTCAGCCACGCTTGACCATGCATTTCGACTGGCTGGATTTACGACAAGGTCACTGCTTTTGAGTTTCAATTAAAAATTTTAATCTTTTCTTAATGCATATTTTTATTTTATATATTTTTTTTTAATAAAGGTTGTGTATGAGCGATGAAATATTCAAAATTTATACAGTATTCTTAAAAAACAAGCAGTACTTTTTGAAGTGTAATTCAGTGTCCCGTTGACTTAAGCTAACCTTAAGGAGTAAGATAAGATAAGTAAAAAAAATAATTTATACTAGTATAGTACCCACTGAGTAACCAAAATTAAAAAAAGTTAGATAATTGAATGGGTTTTAGCAAAATCATTTAATAAAAAAATTTAGGAAATCAAAACAGCGTTCTCGAAAATTGAAATATCAAATTAAAATAATTTTATACAATCATTTATATAAAAAAAACTTGAATTTTTCATTATCATTTTATTAATCTGAAAAAAGTGAAAAAACTTGTTTTGACACATCATTGTAAAATTTTTAGAAAACTATTTTTTACAGATAACCTTCTTTATAATGTTTCACGACTGCCAGAATATATAATGTATGCATATTTTTGTTGAGACAAAAGTTATGCATTTTTAAATAAATGTATAAGTCTATTTTTTACGGAATAAAATAATTAACAATAAATGTCCTTTAATAATTTATGATTTTTTTCGGGTGCGCTGTTCATTTTTCGCACGTGATTGGAATTAAGGGTATGAAAATATGAAATATTTTAAGATGAATTTTCAATCTAAAAGAGGAAGTTTCAACAATAAAGCAAACCCAAACTTGCAACAAAATAGTCGAGCTATTAAAAAAAATAGTTAATTTTTCTAATTTCTAACCAACGACTACTAGCAACAAGCAATTTCAAATTAAAAATATCAAATTTCAACTTAAAATGTAATAGCTATATTTTTAAATAATCAATTAATTCGAATAAAAAAAGAGTTTTCAACAAAATAGGTTTATTATCAAACAAATAGTTCAATTTTTAAATGAAAAAATGAAATTTCAACTGAAACTGGAACAGCTGTATTTTTAAATAAAAAATTATTTCGAATAAAAAAAGAGTTTTTAACAAAGCAGGTTTATTGCCAAACAAATAGTTAAATTTTCAACTAAAAGAATCAATTTTTAAGAAAAAATGAATTCTCAACAGAAGAGTTCAACATTTCAACAAATAGTTAAATTTTTTAATGAAAACATGAAATTTCGACTAAAAATGGAATAGCTATATTTTTAAATAAACAATTAATTCAAATAAAAAAAGTGTTTTCAAGAAAATAGGTTTATTGCCAAACAAATAGTAAAAATTTCAACTAAAAGAATCAATTTTTAAGAAAAAATGAATTCTCAACAGAAGAGTTCAACATTTCAACAAATAGTTAAATTTTTTAATGAAAACATGAAATTTCGACTAAAAATGGAATAGCTATATTCTTAAATAAACAATTAATTCAAATAAAAAAAGTGTTTTCAAGAAAATAGGTTTATTGTCAAAAAAATAGTAAAAATTTCAACTAAAAAATCAATTTTTAAGAAAAAACGAATTCTCAATAGAAGAGTTCAACATTTAAACAATTAGTTAAATTTTTAAATGAAAAATCAAATTTCAACCTATTATATGAACTTTTAATTAAAAAATGTCAATTTTCCACAAAAATTAATCGAATTTTGAAAAAACTGTTGAATTTTCAATGAAAAAAGATACATTTTGAACTAAAATCGATTCATTAAATTTTCAGTATAAAAAAACTAATTTGAAATAAGGAAATAAAAGAATTTTTCACCAGTTGAATTAAACTGAAAAAGAAGAAATTTCTACAAAACAGTAGAATTTTCAACAAAAATATTAATTTACAACCAAAGAGTTTATTCCTCAAGAAAACAATGTATTTTCTACAAAGTAGTTCATTTTTAAACCAGAAAATATACATTTTTAATTAAAAATTTCAATTTTTAACGAAAAATGGAATAGTTTTATTTTTAAGTGAGAAAATTAATTCTCGAGAACAAAAAAGCGATTTTTCAGTAAAATAGTTCAATTCTTCTTCAACCAAACAAAAAGAACGAATTTTTAACGAAAAAAGATACATTTTTTAACAAAAAATGGAATCTTTAAATTGTCAAGTTAAACAACTAATTTCAAAGAACGAAAAGAACATTTTTTTAGGACTTTAATTTAACTAAAAAAATGCAGTTTTCACAACAAAGTAGAAATATTTACATTTTCAGTCAAGAAAATTAAATTTCACCAAAAAAAACGAAATTTTAGAAAAGTAGTTCAATTTGCAACCAAAGGGTTGAATTTTCATCTGAAATGATGCATCTGCAACCAACAAATTAATTTTCAAGAAAACTGTTCATTTTACCAACTATTTAGATTTTCAACCAAAAAATTGATTTTTTAACAAGAAAGACGAACTATTAACCAAATATATCAACTTGAAACCAATTACTTGAATTTTTAATTTAAAAAAATACCAGTTTCCAACCAAAAATGGAATAGTTAAATTTTCAGTTAAATTTTCAGTTAAAAATGTAAATTTTCAATCAAAAGTAAAACGAACTGCCAACAAAGTTATTTAATTCTTAAACTTGGGGTGGAATCTTTAACAAAAAAGAATGAATTTTGAAGAAACTAGTTCAATTTTCAACCAAGTAGTTGAATTTTTTATTAAAAAAAAAGATTACTTTTTAACCAAATTGGTTCATTTTCAATAAAATAGTAGAATTTTTTACCTAAAAAGGTGAATTCTGAACCAAAAATATAATGGTAAACTTTAAATAAACAAAAAATTAACTATTAGTCAAGAATAGTTGGATTTTATTACATATCCAGTTTAAATTTAAACTAAATAATTTTATGGACGATCCCTAAGCTGTGAAATTATTCTTCCGCCTAAGTTAATATTTAAATTGTATTAGGATTCTTAAATAAAAAAATGTCTAAAGAATTTAACTAAATGCAGTGTCACTTCGTTCAGAAATTCGGGATGAGTATAGTCAAAATTTTTTTTCAGGAGGACTTTCCCCCTTTCCAATTTCATAAAATTTTTGGGAAGATTAGACGCACCCTTAATAAAAACTTCAAATCCCTTACAATTTGTTGAAATCCTACAAAATTCTAATAAATTCCTTAAAAGTCTTTTAATATAATAAAATCATTTTAAATGTTTTGAAATTCTTTGAAATACGTGGAAATATTTCGAATTTCTTGAAAGCCGATGAAATCTTTAAAAAGTAGTTGAAACATTTAGAAATCTCATCAAATTCTTTTAAAAGTTAAGTTATTCTGCCCTGTAAGTAATTATTTAAATTATATTCGTCCCGAATTTTTGGAACGACTAGTCCAATCCCTTTTCCAAATGTCACAATTTTTCAGGACGACTAGACGCAGCCTTAATTAATTAATTTAACGGAAAATTAAATTTCAAGAAAAGTGTTCATTTTACCAAATATTTAGATTTTCAACCAAACAGTTGATTTTTTTACAAAGAAAAGTAATTTTCTACAACAAAAGACGATTTATCAACAAAATATAGGGAAATGTCACAAACTGTGACGAAAGTGAGGGATGAGTGAAAAATTACTAAAAATAGCTTCACGTCAAATGTGGACGTTCCCTTACTTCAAAAACGGAAAAAGATGCAACTTTTTTGATCTAGAAATATGTGCAATTAAAATTCCTAAATTCTAAAATTTTTTGTTTTAAATTGGTCGTAAATGAAATTATTTAAGTTGCAAATATATAAATACTCTCCAAATGAAAGAAAAGGATCCGAATCTCGCAAATTTTAAGACTTTTGAAAGAATTTTATGGGATTTCTAAACATTCAAAATAATTTTAAAACTTTTATCGTCTTTCGAGGAATTTCGAAACATTTTAAGGGGTCTTACGAGATTTTTACTTTTTCAAGGATGTTAAGAGACTTCAAAGAATTCTCTATGATTTCCAAATATTTCAAGGGACTTATAGTGAACTTTGGAAAATAAATTAAAATAAATTAAATTTCACGAACTTCCTAGCTATTTCAAAGATTTTAAAGGATTTTAAGAAATTTTAGGATTTTAGGAATACTTCTACAAATTTAAAATATTTGTAAGGAATTAAATGGTTTGTTAGGAGAATTATAATGAACACATTGAAATGGGTTGAATAGGTTGAAATGTTGAGAATTTCCTAAGTATTAGCAGACTTACAAATTATAAGGGTTGTGAAAGTGTTTTACGGGATTTCAAAATATATAAATTAATTTAAAAAAATTTATTCGTCATTCAAGGAATTAGGAAACATTTCAAGGGGATTTAGTGGATTTCTTCTTTTTTTCAAAAATGTCATGGGATTTCAAGGAATTTTGTAGGATTTCCGAATATTTCAAGGGATTTCTAGTATACTTTGTAAAATAAATTAAATTTGACGGAATTCCTAGCGATTTCAAAAGATTTTTACGAATTTTAGGATTTTGGGAATACTTCTAAAAATTTCAATTATTTACAAGGATTTAAACGGGGTTTCAAACAGAGTTTTAATGGATAAGTTTCATTTATTTTGAATTGCAGAGAATTTATAGGGATTTTAAGTGATTTCGTCAGATTTCATATCAATTTCAGAGGATCTTAAAGATTTCCAAACATATCAGGTGGTTTGCGAACGATAAGGGTTGTAAAATGATTTTATGGAATTTCTAAATATTTCCAAATATGAATTCATATTTTAATTGTTGATCTTAGGTTTATTAACCAGGGAATATTTGTTATTAATTTTAGATGTTAATTTTGTTTGTCGACTGGTCTATATCAATATTATTAAAATATTGATAAATCT
>JAAAKG020191004.1:0-24663 GCA_010014905.2 Druon quercuslanigerum
ATCGAACCAGTCACTTAATTTCCCATTTACCCTTACACTCGCTTTGCCACCCATATATATTGCTTTTATAGCTTGTAAAAGTGAAATTTCTTAATTTTTTTCAATTATCATGCTTTGATAAAAAAAAGACAATAGATATAAAAAAAAAATTCCACCATAGTGGTCTTAAAGTAATTCTTTTTTTTTTCATTCTTTCAACCTTTCATAACAAAAAAAACATCAGTGTAAGATGGGGAATTTAATTTTTTAATGCACATATGCATATCAAGACCTTCAATTTGAGCCATTTTTGAAGACAATCAATATAAAAGAAAAAAAATTCCATAGTGGTCTAAAAGTGACATATCTACAAATTTTTTATTTTTTAATCTTTGTTAACTAAAAGTAATAGGGTGTCACAGAAAAATTTATTTTTGAATCCACATCGACCTCAATTTCAGCCATATTCGAAGAAAATCGGTAATTTTTAGGGTATGAAAACCCCTTAATACAAAAAAAGGCGCTGGCTATCGATATAAATGATCCGATTCTTTCATGATGTCTCAAATTAAAAGATTTTATATGCAGATATGCATTGAAAAATAACATTTGATATATAATAGTATTGTTCTGTTTCACTAATTTAAAAAAAAATTATAAAATGAGAAAATTTCGTTGTTTAAGATCATTAAGCAGGAATATTTTCTTTTAGTATAATAGTCTTCAAGGATGGCTGAAATTGAAGGTCTTGCAAATGTACAGGTATGACAATGTTCATTACAATATAAAACTGTCTATGTTACAGTGATGTTTTTTTTTATCAGAGATTGAAAAATAAGAAAAATGAGAAAATTTAGTTGTTTAGACCACTACATGCTGGAAGCTTTCCTATTAGTACAATTTTTTCAAGGATGACTTAAATTGAAGGACTTGAAATTTACATATGAATTGAAAAATAAAATTTGCTATAACACAATTATGTTTTTTTTTTGTTATCGAAGATTGCTAAAATTGAAGGTCTTGGCACGTAGATTTGTATTAGAAAATAAATTTTTCTTCGGTTGTGTGTTTTTTTAGCAGTTGTCAAACGCGCAGAAATTAAATTTTTTATACTGTTATGTGGGAAGCTTTTCTTTCAGTCGTATTTTACACGGGTTCTTCCTTTTCCTTTAATAATTCATTTTTTATAAGAAAAGTTTTCATAGAAAAGCATGACACTTTACGTGGAAATAATGGCTTTGAAAGTAATAAAGATAAAAGTATTCTTCAGTTTAGAGCGGAAAACTGATTTACATATTCTTATCCACATCACCGCATCCAAGAGATTGCGGCTCTCCAGTTTATCCTAACCCTTTTCCAAATTTAAAAGTTTGAATTTTTGAATATCTTGATCTTGGTGTTGTATGAGAATACTTATATGCACGCACCTTAGCGTGAAACTGCAATGTAATAAATATTAAAAAGTAACAAGAAGACTAAGAGGCTCATTTGCTCAGAACAAGGTAGTTTCTTAGGTAACTCAGTGTGGGTAGTACTGTGGCTTTTAATTTCTCATGGGACTAATAATAAATAATAAAGACGCATCTATGTGTGTGATGAACATAAGTGCATAATTATAATAAGTACTCATTCATATCATACATCTACGTTGAGTATCGAGGTGCATATATGCTGTTATAATACTGACCTTGAGCCATGCGAGCATAAGTTTCCTTGGCGGGAACTTGGACTTGCCTATTTGGTATCTGACAATGAGAGACCATATTAAGCCCAAGATTAACTTCAAGTTCCCATTCACGATGTCCACGTTACCTGAAACCAACAAACGCGAGGTCATTTACAAAAAATGCTTGACCCAATTTTCGACTTCACCAGTGCTTTATATTTAAACATTACAAAGTTGCATTTACTCATATGCTTTTAAATAAAAATAAAATCAGCCCAAAGGAATTTTCTCTTATGCATCATTTCTACGGTCAGTTTTCCGAAAGGGGAAAATAACTCACAGTCCAAAAGAAACATTAAACGTTTGATGATACAAACGATTTTTACACTTAAGGGATTCTGCAAAATATTAAATAAATGTTCGTAAGGAAAACAACATTCTTTTATCAAATTTAATAATTCTAATCAAGATTTTGAATATTCAATTAAAAATTGAATATAATTAAGGTTTCTTTAAAAAGTATGAGTAATCTCCAACAAACTTTATATCCTAAAATACTCTAAAAACAGGGAAAATTGGGTGATTTTTCACGAAAATAGGGGAAAAAATTTTTAAAATAAAATTAATCTAAGTTTTATATTGCTACTGTTTAAAGTAGAAATATATTGTATTTATAAAACAGTGTAATTCTCAAACAAAAACGATGAAGTTTCAAGAAGAACAGACGAATTTTTACCAAAAGAGTTGAGTTTTCAAGCGAAAAAGGCGAATGGTTTTGACTTTTAAAACCGAAAAGACAAATTTTCAACAAAAAAAAAGTTAATCTTCAACTAGAAAATATCAATTTTCAAAATAAAAGATGAATTTTCAAGCAAAACAGACGAATTTTCAACAAAAAGGTTGAATTTTTTATCAAATAGTTGAATATTCAACCTACAACGATGATTTTTTTAACAAAACGGTCGAATCTTCAAATAAAACAGATTAAACTTCAACCCAAAACAGTAGCATTTTCGACTAAATACTTGAATGTTAAATTTTGAACCAATATTCTAAATTTTCTATCGAAAGAGATGCATTTACAAAACCAAAGAATGAATTTTTAACCAAAGTCTGGAGTTTTAAATCTAAAATTTAAATTTTTGAGAAATTATTTAACTTTTAAAATCAAAAAGAAGGATTGACAATAAAAAAGTTAAAATTTCAAACAATAAACAGGTTTCAGTCAAGAAAGAAAAAATATGAAACTTAACTGTTTAATTTTCAACCCAGAAAGGTTCATTTTCAAGCCAGAAAGACAAATATTCTAAAACAGCAGTAGAATTTTTAACCTAAGAATATGAATTCTGAACAAAAAAGTTCATTTTTAATCAAACAGTTAAAATTTTAAGATAAAAAGACGAATTTCCTACAAAAGACTTAAATTTCTAACCCGAAAATGTTATCGATCAAAATAACCGATTTATTATCAACCGAAAAATTCCATTTTCAACCATAAATTATTCTACCAAAAGAAATACATTTTCAAGAAAACAAGAGGAATTTTCGACGAAACAGTTGAATTTTTAAACATAAAATATGAATTTTCAACGAAAAAAAATTATTTTTTAAGAAAATAAATTAATATTAACTGAAGATACTGGAATTTTCAAGAAAGAAAATTAATTGTCGGCAAAAACAGAAATTTTTAACCCAAGAGTTGGAGTTTCAATCAATAAATAAGGTAAATCCTCAAACAAAAATGGCAATATTACATTTGCAGTTAAAAAAATTAATCTTCATGAAAAAAAACAATTTTCAAAAATATAGTTAATTTTCATCTCGCTTCGCTTGCGAGTTTGAGTGTGCCTACAGCCCGCGGCTGTTGGTTATTGCGCTGCGCGCTTAATAATATATTTATCTTGCGCTTCGCACTCGATGATGGATTGATCTCGGACTACGCGCTCGGTCTTTATATTTGCCCCACATTTGTGCGCAAGCCTTTTAAAATTAAAAGTCATAGCATCTACAACTGTTATTTGGTGAGTGTGAATTCTCTTTTGTTAAAGCACCTCCGGCTTTAACGAACATATTCTCATCACGTATCTCATGCTTCGCACTTGATATCGTCGAAAAATCGAACTTTTCGACATTATGTTAAACTCTATTATATAAAATACAAATTGTATTCATTTCTGTACTTCGGCCTGGGGCAGTTTATACAGATATTGCAAAATAAAGTACAAATCTCATTTTAATGATTACTTTAATATTTGTTTCTCATTTCGCATTACATTTTATTCTTAGACATCCTAAAAAATGTATGTCATTTCAATAAACTTATATTATTACAATTCATGATATGCATTAGTATTGGAACAAAAGTATTTTTACTGTCTTATTTTTATCATTAAAAAAATGCGTATTCTTTTAAAATAAAGATTATTATTAACATTTTACTGCAACTTTTGTCGCTTTTCCATAAATCTAATTTGTTTATATTGAATGTAGATGTAATTTAGGCGAAAAATGTTGGTAAATAAAATTTTATTGTAGTTTATCATAAACTGGTAGATACTTTTGGTTAAACATATTTTTGCTTTTAATTTTGTTCGTCTCTTTTGTCGTTTTTCCAAAACTTTAATTTTTTATTTTTAATGTTGTTTTTTACGATAAAAACAAAAACTGTGCATCCTTTCGAATAGTCATTAATGACAAATTTGTAGATGTTTCCAGGGCGTGCAATTTTAGTTAATTTATTTTTTTTCGTATCTTGCATAGTTTGACCGTAAAATGAAATTTTTTATTTTTTATTTTTTTTTTATGATCAAAATTTGAATTTTCAAGTTTTCGACAAAATTCAAAAATTTGCCATAATAATCTTGTCGGGCTTTTAAAAATCAACGTTTTTCTTCGTTTGACTTTTTTCAAATCATGCGTTATTTGGCTTGAAATGTTCATTTTGGTTTCTTTTTTTGGATTTTGAAAATGCTATAACTCTGATCATTTTCATTTTATCGAAAAAAGTCATAAGGATAAATTGTTCGATTTTCCAAGTATTATAAATAGCCGTACATAGAAGTTTTAAATCTTGAAAAAAATAGTCTCAAATATTTTGAAAATGCGCTCACTTTTTGCATTTACATCCAAAATAGCTAGTTTACGAACCAACGCAGAATTCGATCTGATAAATCTTTTGAAAATTATCGTTCCTACAGACTGCAGACTACAGACTACAGACAGACAGACACCTTCGTAAACATAATTTTTTCTGACTCAGAGGGTCTGAAAGCGTGGAGATTTGATAAAAACCAACAAAGTGAAATTCTGCATAAAACCAATACCTTCTTCTCAGGATGAGAATATAAAAAGAATTCTTCTCAAAGTAGTTTAACAGTTGCATTTACAACCAACTCTTTAATGAAATCTTGATGAGCCTATGTAACTAATAAACCAGAATATATAGCCTGTTTTCCAAAGTATATTTTTTAAATTTGTCCAAACTATTAGAACAAAAAATGTAACAGTTGATACTTTAAACAAAACAAAAATTAGATTTTTAATAAAAAATAGTAAAATCTTTATACCAAAATGATTCATTTCAAACAAAACAGTTGCATTTTTACCTAAGAGAAATAAATTGTTAAACCAAAAATATATTTTAAATGTGAGAAAGATTTTTCAGTCCAAAAAGACAAAAATTGCGACTGAATTGTCGAATTTTCTATAAAACGGTTGAATTTCCCACAAAAAGTTAATTTCCAACAGAATATCTAAATTTAAAAAAAATAACATTTGTGATTTCGACCAAAAAGAGAACTTTTAAAGCAAATAATAAACTTTCTAAGCCAAAGATATAAATATAAACTCTGAATTAAAAATATAGTAGTCGACTTTTCAATTAAAATTCGAAGTTTCTTAAAAAGAGGAATTATTTGACAACATGGAAAAAAGGGGATAGTGGAAGGAGTGTGAAGTCTGCTCTAAAAGTTAAATTAAAATTGAAAAAAAGAAAGGATAAAAATGATAAAATCATGATGATGCAAAGCAGATCAGGGACCTGAAAAAGAAATCAGACCGAAGGCGTATTACACTACTGTCACCAGACTTGTATAGCCATATCTGCAATTCCAAGTCAATAAAACCCGGAAGCGAGAATCGAATTGCTCTCGAGAAATTGCCCTACATTTACAATTATAATTTTGGGACACAATCAAACATTAAAATAAAAAATGAAGGACGCATGTTATTAGTAACTAAACGAGAAAACTTTCACAATCTCTTTCAATATTTATAAATTTAAGTTTCTCATTTAGATTTTTTATTGTAATCAAGCTTCGAAAATAAATTATGTTAATAAATAATAAATCTTATTATTTAGAATGCAGAATAAATTATTACACAAGTTCATAATTATAGTTGCGCAATAATCAGCAAATCTTTTTACTTTTTTACTTCAGTTTACTTCCACTTCCATTTTCACACGTAAGATGAGAGGAAGCACACAAAAAATGAACCTAACATAGTTTTCTATTGTTCCATGGGAGAAAAGACATTTGCAGTAAAAAGCTGTGAAAAAGGATAATGTCTGTCAAATAATAGAATATTTTCACACTGATAAGAAGATAGAACTGCATTTATGAATAACACGTTTCCCTAAAACGATTAAAATTACTCAATTGAAGAAGAAATGCACGCAAATAATTTAGAATTACATTATGTATTAGTGCGGGTCGTAAAAACAAAATGATGGAAATTATGGGGTAAAAAGCAGGCTTTGTCCAATATGTCTGGGCACACTGCTCTTATCAGATCACTTGATTGCATTATAAATATACGTCCGTGACTGATGATATAAACCGGGAGAGCCCGTACAAACTATTCCAAAAATATAAAAATCCAACTCTAAAACCAAAAATGCCTTCGACATGTTGGAGAGTAACCACCTTAAGCCTGTGACAACATTTAATATAATATTAATAAATAAGACAAATTTCCAATGAAATACGTAAATTTTCAACTACAAAATATACACTTTCGACCAAAAATGAAACAGTTAAAAAGTTAGAAAAATGAATTTTCAACAAGAACAAAAACAAGAATTTCTAACAAAATGTTTAAATTTTCATCCACACAAATAAATTTTTAACCAAAAAGACGAATTTTCAATAAAATAGTTTAATGTTCACCTAAAACAGATAAATTATCAACTTAAAATATCAATCCCTTTACACATAAACATACGGATTGTCCGGAACTTTAGACTTAGACTCAAATAAAATAGTTAAATTTTCCATAAGAACAATTTAAAAAAAATAAATAAAATTATCATTAAATACTTAAATTTTTAACACAACAGAGGGTAACATTACTCAAGAAGATTAATTTCCAATGAAAAAGATATAAATATTCGAGAAAAAATCGAATAGTTAACTTTTCAGTTAAAAGAATTCACTTTCAATTTTTTTGAAACAACTAATTTTTAACCATTAGGTATTTTCACTTCAAGCACCATCCAACTTAACTTTGTTGACTGTTGAGGGGAAAATAAGGGACTAAATGCATGAAATTCGGTCCATTTTCCCCCTATTTTGCTAATATCTTTGTAAAGACTAATTTTTTCTATGTAAGTGTTATATAAAAATATTTTTTATTTGTTAAGAACTATTTACTGACATAATAAAATGATAGTAATTATTAATAATTACGGAGATATTACAGAAATGAAGTTTTGTTCCATGCTTCCATGTTTTAACGAAGTCAAGTTAGCTGATGGTTGAAGTGAAAATACCTAGTAGAAATGAATTTCGAATACAGAAGATACATTTTCCACCATTGAAATTAATTTTCAACCAAAAGATAAAATTTTAATCAAAAAGATCAATTTTCTACAAAATACACGAATTATCAAATAAGAAAGATTAATTTACAACCAATAATGGAATATGCTCATTTTCGGATTAAAAAATTAATTTTTAACCAGATTCTTAACTTAGTTGCATTTTCAACAAAAAAAGATAAATTCTCAAAGAAAATAGTAATAGCTGATATTTAAATCGAAAAAGATCTTAATTTTATACCACAGACAGTTGAATTCAACTCAAAAAGACGAATTTTCAACAAAATAGTTAAATCCTCAACCGAAACATATTATTTTTCAACAAAACCGACGTAATTTTTAACTAAAATAGACGAACTTCTAACCAAAAAGAATGACTTTTTAACAAAATTTTGGAATTTTCAAGACAATAAAAAAATGAAATTTAACTTTATTTTACAGAAAATTCCTTGACTCTGTCAAGTTTCCCCTGACAATTCCATGACTTTTCCTGGCCAGTTTTAAATTCCCTGACCTATAGCAACCCTGAAATACACTACTTTTCCACATGGTTTCAATTTCGACTTCTACATTTTTTTAAATTTTCAATCCACTATTATGCACACATATTAAGAACTATTTGTGAACCTTTTAGAAGTAAAAAAAGAAACAATTCTTTAAATTGCTTAATTCCTTTCTTCGGACGTACTTCCGGTGCCTCAATATTCTCACAAAGTGCACTCTACTCGCGCTGCCTCTCTAATTTTCTGCTAAACGTGTGCAAAAGTACCAACTTTTTCAGAAGTCACTGTAAGAGATTGTTGTCACCTACACGAAAGAATTAAATTGACACAGTAACTGTAAATATGTAATGATGGCTTTCCACAGTCAGTGGGCGCTGGCACACAAGAAAGGCAACGACCTCGAATGTCGATTTGCAAACCGTGATGTAAGACGTGCAGTCATAAAAAAAATTACTACGATACCCGTAAATCTTACATGCGTCCTCGTATGCGAACAGACCGGATTTTCATTTCCTTGAGAGAAATAAACTGTAATCAACTTACGAGGTCTTCTTGCATCCTTTACGATTTAACTACAACTGTTTTTCTTATCCCCAATAGCAAAGTTTCCAGTAACACATGTTCCTTTAGTACCACTTTTATTTTGAGAGTGGAGGCAGCTTAATTGCTGATAAAAACACCCCATTGAGTACGACGGCCCCCATCCGAGGGGGCCATTGTATCAAGAGCTGCTTAACCTCGGAGATCAGACGAGAAGCCTTAAACAATCCTATTTGTTCAATGGATGATTTTTATACCTTTTTTAAGCCAAACCAGGACCATTTCTATACTACCGGTATATTTTGTAAGATCTTCTTCATTCGAAATTCGAAACTTATAAAGATGATTACTTATTTTAAAAGCAACAAAATCGCATCATTTTCATAACTTTAAAAACTTCTGTGATGTTAAAAACATTTAATAAAGATAGCAAACGGTACACTGGTGCGAATTCGCACCAGAAAAATGTTCATTTTGTTGAAATTTATACAGACACATCTGCAGCGGCTTATCCTCAGTATATTGAATGTATATTTTAAATATGCTTAATATATACTAGATATTTATTATATTTTCAATATGTTAAATATTTAATATTAACATTGCAAAAAAACCAATTCGCACAATTGTGCGGTTTATGTATAATTGTAGTGTGCCGAAGGTTAAACAAATAAAATTTAGTTGAAGTCCTTGAGCCCTCTTTTATGTTTATGAAATTGATTATTTAATATTATATAATAAAACCGCATGATTTTCATAATTTTACAAATTTCCGTGATGTTAAGAGCATGTATTAAAAAGCGCAACTGCATAAACTTGGCATTCATCCCATTCAAAGAAATACAATTTATTCTTACAGATCTCTTGAATATTTATTAAATTGATTATTTAATCTAAAAACAACAAAAAATAATTTTTTCATTCATTCAGAAAGATTTCCGTAATGTTAAAGACATTACTTAAAGAGCGCAACTGCATACACTTGACACCCCTCTTTGACAAAACAAAATTTATCGTTAACGTCCTTGTACATAGTCATGTGTTTAAAATAATGATTATTTATAACAGAAACAACAAAAGGGCATCACTTTTATCAATATATAAAATAATGATTATTTATACTAGAAAACAACAAAGGAGCATCATTTTTATCATTAAGACATTTTTCCTAACATTAAAAACATTAATTAAAGAGCGCAAATGCTCTCAGTTGGCCTTCACCTCTCGTTGACCAAATAAAATTGATTTTTAAAGTCCTTGTTAACCCTATAATGTTTAAAATAATGATTATTTATGCTGGGAACAACAAAAGGGCATCATTTGTATCCGTCCAAGAAATTCCGTACTGTTAAGCACATTAGTTAAAGAGCGCAACTGCATACACTTGGCACCACTCTTTGCCCAAATAAAATTCATTGTTAAAATCTTTGTTCCTCCAAAAATGTTGAAAATAATGATTATGTATACTAGAAACAACAAAAGAAAACCATTTTTATCATTAAACATTTTTTTCATAATATTAAAAAAATGAATTATAAATCACAAGTGCTCATACTTGGTCTTCGCCCCGCTTTAAACAAATACAATTTCTTGTCGAAGTCTTTGCCCCATTTTAAATGTTAAACAAAATATTATTGAATCTAGAACAAACTGATCAACATTATTTTTATTATTTAAACAAATTTTCGTAATGTTAAAAAACATTAATGAAGGAGCTCAATTACATAAACATGACCTTCACAACATTTGTCTATTTATTTTTTCATAGCTTGTGCTGTTTGATTTTGAAAATGCTATAATTCTGGTAACTTTCATTTTATCGAAAAAAAGCCAATGGGATACATTTTTCGAGTTTCCGAGTACTATAGATAGACGTACATCAAAATTTTTAATCTTGAAAAAAATAGTCTTAAATATTTAGAAAATAAGCTCACTTTTTGAATTTTCATCTAAAAATGCTGGTTTACGAACTTGTTCTTTCTTTTTAGGCCCTAAAAAAGTGTGTCAAAGCAGAATTTAATCTGATCAATCTTTCGAAAGTTATCGTGCCTACAGAATACAGACTACAGACAGACAGACGGACAGAAAGACAGACAGACGGACAGAAAGACAGACAGACGGACAGAAAGACAGACAGACGGACAGAAAGACAGACACTAACATAAAAATCACTTTTTCTGACTCAGGAGGGCTCAAAACGTGGAGATTTAATGAAAACCGATAAAATGAAATTTTACATAAAAACAATACCTTCTCATGAGGATGAGAATGTAAAAAAACAGATTTTTTTTATTATTGTAAAAAATGTACGTGATTAAAAAAAAACATTAATCAAACAGAGCAGCTGGAACTACTTCATATGATGTAAAAATTTTAAAAATTTAAGATTTTCACTCATCATTTTCACTCATCATTTCCATTAATATACCATCCAGTAATTAATTAATATTCACTAAGCTGCATAAAAAATTGACATCATTGAGAGATTTATACCAGAGTAGCAAAAAAAAATCATTTTTTCAAATAGCGGATTCCAATCATGTTTTCTAAAGTTTAGTTCTATTGTATATTCCCCACGCATATTTGATGCATATAAATTTATTCAATCGGATAGTATTTTGTGTTCTGTGTATGGATTGGAACATTTAAATCTCTGAAAATTAAAAGAAAAATAACATGAGTCAAAACCATTCTGAACTTTTTGAATAGCAACAGTTTCTGTTAGTGAATAATAATATATAATTATAAATAAATAAACAACAAATTTTTGTTAATTTTTATGAATTCCTTTTCTGCCATATAAACATATACTTTTATTTCTATGCATATCTAAAATTGCCAAAAAGAAGGCCCAATTGACAATTTGAGACCAGGAAATTTTGTTTTTTCATTATTTTTTTGAAGACCCTTTTACCCAATACTGGAACCCGCTACTCGAAAGAAGTGTTTTTTCGGTCCACTCTATGACTCTAACCTTCTAATCTAATGCATACGAAAAAAATATATGTATCAAATAAATAGTTTTTTAATAATTTTAAGCATCAAAATAATATTACTGGTGATGTAAGTTCACATCAAAACATGATTTTAATGCAAAAATAAACAAATTAAAAAAAACAAGTTTAACCAATTTTTTGCAAATGAATCTTTTTATAATAACACTTCTTATTAATGTTTAAAAAATTATGAAATTTTAATAATTGATGGTTTCTTTTTCGGGGGAAAACATACTCTACTGGTTCTCATATTGATAATAAATTTGTCTGTGGCTAAAATCGTTAGGCAATCTTTTTAAAAGAAAACATTTTTTACAACAAATAACTCTATATAAAGATTATTTACTTATTTTCAAGATTGGAAACAGTAAAAGTTATAGAGAATGTTTATCCGAAAAAAACCATTATTCAATTACAAAAACTATTATTAGGTAATTATTCTTTCAAAACTTTTAAACTGTTTTCATCAAAAAGAATGTTTTCTTCTTTCATAAGACATGTCACAAATTTGTGCATATTATTAACATATAATGAGCGCCCCTATAATAACAAAATATGCAGGTAAACCTACGCACTTGATGGGAACGTTATTTTTTACGCCACTTGCTAATAATTGCTTTCTTATGAGTCATAATGGCTCCGTATATAAGTATGTGTACTTCCTTACGTCGTTACTTTGTGTCTATCGTAATAATTACCAATATTCCTAGTTTTTTTTTAATTATCCACTACAATCTGTTTCGCAGACTAGATGGAAAGTATTTTGAGGTCATCTTTTTCCTTTGGCTCTTATTCCACTGACAGCTTTCAAGTTATTATTCTACAGATTTTACATAAAATATAAAAACAAGGTAACTAAAAATCATATTTTCAAAAATCCTTGACTTTTCCCTTTAGAAAAATTTTTCATTTTCCCTGACCGTTACAAATTTTTCCTCGGGTATAAAAATAACATCACAGCTAGGATATCAATAACGTTAATGCAAACAAATATTTGTTTCTAAATATATTTTTTAATACTTTTAGTGAAACCATACATACAGATTGAAAGATGTTACGTTAGAAATATAATGTATGAAAAAATAATTAATCCATGCACACTAAAATTTTTTAAAATTAATTTTGAACAAAAAAGACGGATTCCCAACAAATTACATGAATTTTCTACTAAATAGTTCAATTTTCAACTAAAAAATACATATTTATAAAACTAAAGTAGAATAGTTCAATTTGCAATACAAAAATTCATTTTAACAACATAAAATTAATTTCCAGTAAAATAGATCAATAAGTCTCAACCATGTAGTAGAATGCTCAACTAAAAAAGATTACTTTTCAACCAATTACATGAAGTTTTAACAAACAATGATCAATTTTAATTTATAAAAATTACTTTTAAACCAAAAAAGATGAATTCTCCATACAACACAAGATTTTTCAAGCAAACAGTTGAACAGGAAAATTTGCAGTTAAAAAATTAATTTCCAATGTTAAAAAAAAACAAATGTTCAATAAAATAATTAAATTTTCAACAACATTATTTTAAGACCAACAAAAGAAATTTTTATCCAAGCAGAATAATTTTCTACCAAAAAGATCATTTTTTAACAAAATACATGAATTTTTGACCAAATAGTTCAATTTCTAGTAAAAAAAATTGTCAACAAAATAGTTAAACTTTCAATGAAAGGAATGAATTTTCGCCAGAATAGATGAATTTTCAACCAAGAAAATTTATTTTCTAAAGATCTGTATTTTCAGTTCAAAAAATAAATCTTAACAAAACAAAAAACGATTTACAACAAAAAATTTGAATTTTCAACAAACAAAAAATAAAGAATTTTTGTCAAAAAAGATTAATATTTTACCACAAAATATAAAATCGTTACATTTTTAATTATAGAAATAATTGTTCAATAACAAAAAAGAATTTTCAAGAGAATAGTTACATTTTAAACCGAGAAAAGGTTTTGTAAACTAAAATGATGACTGATCGTTCAAAAACGAGAATTTAAAAAAAATAGTTTAAGTTTCAATCAAATACAAAAATCTTTCTGAACTAAAATGATTGGTCAACATAAAAAAATTAATTTTTAACGAAGTAGTTTCACTTTCAATTAAGCCGGTGAATTTTTCATAAAAAAAGATGAATTTTTAACAAAAAGAAAAGTCTCCAACTAAAATGATGAATATTCGACAACAAATTATTTTTTACCAATTAGTTTTGTTTTCGACAAGAAGATGAATTTTTTATCAAGAAGATTAATTTTCTACTAAATACCTAAGTTTTCAACTAAAAAAGATAACTTTTGAACCAACAATGGCATATTTATATTTTCATTTAAAAATATTAATTCTCAACCAAAGAAAGAAACGATTACCCAAAAAATTGTAACAAAATAGTTCATTTTGAACAACATTTTTTTTTAATTTTCAACCAAATACAAAAAAGTATACAATAAGAGATGCATTTTTTAAATAATAAGACGAATTTTTAACAAGAAGTTGAATTTGCCACCAAGATTACAAAACAATAAAATAGAATTGAACGTTTCAAAGAACGTGCCTCCCCCGCCCCCAGAAGAGAGGGGGGATTTAACAATTTAAAAAAGCCTTACGTAATTTGTCGATGAACTCTAAAGTTGAATTCCAGTTACAGTAAATTCCCTGACTCTTTCATGTTTTCCCTCATATTTTATGACTTTCCCGAAGCAGTTTTAAATTTCCTGACTTTCTAGAACTCCCTGACTAATAGCAACTTTGACAATGACTAATCCTGTTTATAATATTTAATAAAAGTCTAAGAATATTAATGAAAGGTGCAATATCTATCAGAAATAAAATTTCTAATTATTTTTGCATTATTTCAATTGCCAAATGATAAAAATTCAATATATAGTTTAATTTTCATTTACAGCTTAGATATTCAAACATTTAAAATAAAATTATGAAGAAAAGAGAGGTATTTTATCTTTCAGATGAAAGCGTCGACGTTTGCTTTATTTTGTAATTCCAAGCATTTGCTCACTCCTTTATATTAAATGTGTGGGTATTTGATGCCTACAGCACTTTAATTTACTGAATAAGTGAATAATTTAATGAGCAATTAGTTTCTTGACCGCTTATTTAATGTAACCAGTTCCTCGGCCGCTGTGTCCTTAAATCGATTAAAAATAATTGTGCATGTGTGTGGGTTCAATCAACGAGATGTTTTGGAAATTGCAGAGACGAATCTTATTTTAAAATTAAAATAAATCTGCAAAAAGTTAAATTTAGACTGTCCTTTACAACCAAAAAATCAATTTCTCTTGATACAGCCAATTTCTGTCTTTATTCCACCCCACTGTCCCCCCTCGCTGACGAAAGTATTTTTTAATATATTATTTTAAACAGGATTAATGTAAATGTATTAAATAAAATATAAAACGCTTTGAATTCCTAAGATTTCAAGTCGAAACATATTGCGTTTAAAACAAAATAGTTGAATTTTCCACCTAAAGCTTTTAACAAATATTTAAATTTTCACTTTTTATTTCTAACCATTTTTAAACAAATAACTGACTTTTTAACCTGCGAAGATAAATTATCTGCCAAAAGACGAATTTTTAAGCAGACAGTTAAACTTTTAATTAAAAAGGATCAGCTTTAAAACAGAAATGAAATAATTCAATATTAAATTTGAAAAATTATGTTAAAAAAAAAACGAATTTGTAACAAAATACATTAATTTTCCATCACATACAGTCGAGCTTGGATTTAAGTCCCTTGAATTGAAGCCTTTTGAGGATTGACACAGCGCGGCGGTCAGGGCGAGAGGAGCTGCGGGGCTATCTGCGGTGTTCAATCAGGTGTGACAAAACAGGAGCGTAGCGGCAAGTCGCAGTACCCTGACGGCATATCTGGGTAACTGCGTCATGACGTTATGCTAGTTTCAATAACAAAATAATTGAATCCTTGTCCAAAACAGATTTATTGTCAACCAAACAATTAAAATTGTAATCCAAAGGGATGAATTTTAAACCAAGAAGATTAATTTACTTCCATAAAAGACAAATTTTCAACAAAATACACGAGTATTCGGCCAAAAAGTTCAATTTTCAATTAGAAAAGACCGATCTCCTGTTGAAAATACCAATTTTCAACAAAAAAATGAATATTTAATTTTTAGTTCAAAAAAATTATTTCTCAGCCAAAAAAAAAAAATTCAACAAAATACCCTCGGACTACGATTTGAGTGTGGTTTTTATTCTGACTTTCGGCACACACGGGGTTTTGCGAACGTGAACATCAAGGGGCCATGTGAATACTGAGAGTGAACTGACACAATGTGGCGCACCGTGACGCACTTATCAATCTAGACCATTAGGGCACTGCGCTTTATCGCTATGCTACTGTTTTTGCTGACACTGCTTTTTTTCACGTCTATTCTCACGAAACACAAAGTATGTTTGTCTAACAGATGATTTCATTAACCAATGAGAATTATTTTCTACCAAAAAGACGAATTTTTATTAAATTACACGAGTTTTGAACCAAATAGTTGCATTCTCAACTAAAAAGGAAACATTGTGATCCAAATACTAAAGAAAATTTTAACTAACAATGATTAATATTCGACCTGAAATACAATGACTTTCAAACAAAATAGTTAAATTTTCAACTGAAGAGGTGAATCTTTAAAAAAATTAATTTTTCTCAAAAAAGTCCATCTTTCAACCAACTGGTTGAATTCTTGACCAAAGAAGATCTCTTTTAACAAAACAGTTGCATTTTCCACAAAATAATTAAATTTTTAATCGAATAGCAGCAATTTTAGCCAAACAAGGTGAATTTTCAACCAAAAATATAATAGTAGTCACGTAGTTTCTGGAAGGCCCCTAAGTAGCCAGTATCCTTTGTTTTCTTCTCATTATTTTCTTAACGAACCAATCAATCATTCGAGAAGTATATGCAATATATCCGTTATCCTTAAATCTAACATATTCAATAGATATATACAATTTTAGCGTATTATAAAAAAAAACCGTTATCTCTCTGATGCTGAACGGTTAACATGTGTGTCGCGCAAAATCATCAACCATTACGAGAATCGAGTCTTGAAAACCGCAACCGTTAAAAATCTAACTTAGGACATCTGATTGGTGATTTAAATAACAATACAGACTTGACGTGCATCAAGTGGATCCCCAGATTTTAAATCATCAATATTCAAGTGAAAGAATCTGAAGCGTAAGAAAATTCTTTATCGCATTTTGTTTAATATCCTCCATGTATGGAAATCATATTCCTTTTATAAGATAACTTTTTTCGGGTGTTTTGGCCGCTGCGGGTCTGCCAGAGCGAGGATCACATTCCACTGAAGTGGGACTACTTTTAAATCGCTTGAACCACTCTTTAATTTGACTGTCACTCGTAGAATGATTACCATATGCTTTCCGAATCATAATGATGATTAATATGAATGACCAATGACCAAGTTTTTGGCCATTAATTCAAACTCTTTTTTCGGTGCGTTCCGTCATCCTAAAATGCAACCTGTACATGGTTAGACGTTTACGCAATTGCGTGCAGTAGTCAACTATAAAGATTGACAGGTGCGTTCTACATAGGAGGGAGACTCACAGAGGTCCCCTCTAAATGGTAAATACCTGTTTATGACAAAAGCACAATTAAGTAAAAAGTTAGAGCACGAGGTCGGATACTTTCTGGACAGACTTCATATTACCTAATAATAATACAGGTAACACTGCCATAAAGTAAGGATAATTAACTCTGAATCAAGAACCGTGCGGCACTGAGGCATACGATACTAAATCAAGGTATAACCTCGCTAATTAGAAGGACGCATTAGCGCTTTTTATGTCCTATCATATAAAAACCAAAGTTCGTATCTTCAAATAAAAACATAAGTAAAATTTAAAAAATGCAGTGAGGACAAATTCGTAATCTAAAAGACAATAAGTATTAAATTTCTTTCAATAAAAGTGAAAAAATTGGTTTTCTGATTTTACAATTCAAATGGAATAACAATGTTTTTAATAAATTTCAAATTAGTTACATTGCTCGAAAAAAAATTTTAATTGTGAGATGTCAATTTTCAGCTCATTATAGACAAAAAAACCTCATTTTAACAGTTCAATTCCTATTTAAATTAAGTTTTAATTTGTGCAAAATGAAAATACTGAAACTTACAACCTACGATAAAAAATTGGAATGCTTTCATCCGCCAAACTAATTTGAAAAAAAAGTATTCTTAATTTTATTATATATTTCTGCCAATTTTTGTAAAATTATGAATTCAGTCCAGTTAAATTAGACAAAAAAGTCAATGTGCTGAAACTCAAAGATACGAAAACTTTAGTTGAAAAAAAAAATTGACATGGTGGGGGGTGGGTGGCTTTTTGTGTTAAGCAATAATATTATAAAAAGTTACACTTTCAGTGAGTTGTTATTCCGTAAATCTACTAATAAATAGTGCTTCTTCAAGAGAAAGAATTTGTCGAATGTAAAAAATTGTTTTGTAATTTTTAGCAAAGAATTGTCTGCAAAAATCTCAAAAATAGAGAATAACCGAAGGGACCAACGACGTCGATTAGTATTTCACCAATTTTCTATTTGCAATAGTTTCGATGTGAAAAAAATTTGTTAAACAATTCTCAAAGAATATTTCAAAATAGAGCTAAATAATCATAAGAATTGTTAAAAATAAGAAACATAAGGTTTATCTCATGATTAATGAAAGTTTTATTCGTTTTTTAGCTGCTAATTTTTTTGAATTCAATTTAAATGTTTATATCTTAAGAAAACAACATTAGAGTACTTATTACGAACTTTTTTCAAGTAGGTTTCCAAGTTCTGAAACCAATACAAACAACTCTGAAACTAATAAAAATGATTAAAAATTATTATACGATATTTCAATCTTTAATTTCGAATGTGTTAATCAACGTATTTTGATTTTCAATTATGTTATATTACTTATGATAATTTTTTAAACAATATTTTTCACATTGAAACTGTTGCAGATAGAAAATTTGTCAAAAAAATAATCCACATGCTTGTCGACCCTCGGTTATTCTCTTTCAGTTTTTTGACCTTATATATTACCAATTTTAATTTTAATTAGACAGTCTTAATTAAAAAAACTCATATTTTATCAATTATTTGTCATTGAGGTTGAATCAGGGTTTATTTAAAAAGCTTATTTTTCACCTAAAAATGATCACTCATATATATACAATACATATACATACAAAAATATTTGCTGTTTCAGTTTCAGTTATTTGAACTACTAAATTATTTTTTCTATGACTCAGCATTTGATGTTTGATTTCCATAGCCCTTGCAACACTAAGGAAGCAATGCGCTCGTTCTAAGTAGCTCCTTTCCAACAACAATAGGTAATTTTTAAAAAATAATTGCTCATCAGTCCTGGAATGCATCGCCCTACTTGGCAAGTTTTTACGTAATCATCTCGCATACGCATGCACTTCTGCCTCTGATATCTAAAGGACATTACAAGCTTATTCGTTGAAAAACATGCCTCAAGAGCGTAAAGAAACACGTCATTCAAAAATCTTTTCTATATCCTTTACAAACTGGTTCTTCAAAGAAAAGATACATCTAAGACTTCTTAATGTCCTTTCTATTTAAAATTATGCTTTTATGGCTTTTGATTATTTAAATATATATATATATATATATATATATACTTTCTGATTAAAAATTGAATTCGAATTCCTTTTAATATAAGAATTTTAAATTTGTGATAACACAGAATGAGACAACATACATGGAAGATATAATGCGAATAAAATTTTTTTTGAAAGCTTGATAAAATTAAAATAAGTGATTTCGTTTTGCAACAAAAGCATCTTAAAAGAGACTTCACAATCTTGCTCTCTTTTCAAAAAGATGTTTCAAAATTGAACTAAGAGAACCCAATAAGAAAATCCAACAATTGTTCCTTGAAACTTAATTCTTCTTACCGAAAAATTCTACTATAGTTTATCTCTGCGCTATTATAATTTTGGTTTAGAATTCATCTCTTTTCATTGAAAATGTTACTATTTAGTTTTTTGTTTGTTTTGTTAAAAAAGCAACTTTTTTGTTAAAAAAAGCAACTTTTTCGTTAAAAAATATTCTATAGTCGTTGAGAATTCATCTGTTTGGATTCAAAATTCACATTTTATGGTATTCTTGGTTGTAAAATCTTCTTTTTTGTTTAAAAATTCAACTTTTCAGATTTAAAAGTCACAACTATTTTTTATAAAATTCATCTCTTTTAGTTCAAAAATCAACTATTTTTCTAAAAATGTAATAATATATTAAAAATAATAAATTAAAAATAATATATTTAAATGCTTTTTATGCGTTTATCGAATGAAGTAGAATAAAAAATTTTCAAATAAGCGAAGAGGGGGTGAAAATAGCATGACGTAATTTTTGAACAGCCTCCTTTTAACTTTTTGAACTTTAATGAAGTTAGCATTTAGACAGTAATATTTTGTTTCGAAATTAAAAGAAAATTTAATTTAGAATAATTCTGATTTCAAAAAATTAAATTCTATCCATTAAAATTAAAACTACAGTCATAAGTTCTTTTTCTTCCAAAATCACATTTAAGAGATCCGAAATTGAGACATGTACCTTATCTATTTATTAAAAATTGGTAATGGAAGTAAAAATAAAGTGACCATAAAATTGGATGCGTTCAAAGTAATGAGTTTAAAAGTCGGAACATTCAATATTGAAAAATTTCTAAAGAAGCAATTACCTATTCAAAGAAGTATGAATTCAAAAAATAGAATTTTGCTTTAATTAATGAGTACATTTGATGAGAAGCAAATCAATACTTTCATGTGACTGAAGTTTCCAACGTTTAATAAACCAAATTATAAAATTTCCGAAATTTCTTTTACTGATTATTTGCACCTGGTGCCAGGTAAAACAAAAATTAGTTTAATGCCAATCATTCTTAATAGCTGCCTAAGTTTTACACACCCATGTACTTTGAAAATTATATAAAAAACAAAAATTTATTTTCGTTTGTAAACGTTGCAAACTTGAGTTACGTATTCGTTTCTTCGAACGAGAATGTAATTATGTGTAAAAACTTTTGTAGGTATTACGGTCTTTATTTAATTGAAAGAATAAGATGGAAATTACTTGAAAGTTCGTTTAATAAAATTCTTACGTTTCGGCTATCAATGCGTGCCTTTTTCAGAGAATCTACAGACAGAAATTATGAATGTCAACAAAATTTATCAAAGTATTTAAAAATAAATAATAACCATGTTTAAATTCCAGTATTCTGTATTAATGAATTTACCACCTTAATTGTATGTCTCTTGTCTACATTGTTATATGTTCGACATAGTCCAAAAACATTTAAATATTTTGTTTTTTCTATTAATTAAAATGTAGTTTCTTTTTAAAAAAATCCTCTTTAATTTTTATGAAGCTTTCGTATCATACGTTTTTTGTTTATTTTTATTTCATTTAGTGACACACATCAGAATTATTTTTAAAAATTGACTATTAAAAAATTGACTCCTAACCATTGACACGTTTGACTTTAAAATGAAATATTCTTCTTCTGTACAAGAAAATAAACACAGGTATTTTTCTTTCTTTTTCTATTCTTAAAACGAATTTGTAATAACATGTTAGACGCGATCGTTATGTGTATATTATTTATTTAGATTCTCAGAAAAAGGCACGCAGTGATAGTCGAATTGTCAGAATTTTATTAAACGAACAATCAAGTAATTTCGTTTTTATTCTTTTAATTTAAGACCGTAAGACGTTAATTGTTGTTGTTGAAAATTTAATAATTTTCTATTTTCGAGAATTTTATAATTTCGGGAATAATTGTAAATCTTACATATCCCGAGATTTGGGAAATTGTTAATTTTCCTATTTTAGGTTTTGAATCTAAAATAGATTTTTTTAATAGTGAAAGTATGGGAAATTTAAATTTGTAGCCAAAATTATTTTAAAATAAAAGTTAAAAATTTCAACCATTATAAATTTAAAAGAGTAACAAAGTAGGTTTAAGAAAAATGTTCACATTCGCTGTCATTTACAAAAAGTAATCTTAATTCAGAAATTTTGAAACAGAGTATGTGTGATGATTTATCCTGTTTTTTAAATTCAACAGTATTTAAATTATAAACATTTTTCTTTTAAAGAAAATGTAAATTTTATATCAATTAAAAATAACATTATTGGCTACAAAAATATTTCAAAAATCTAATACACTTCCACCACTAAAAGGTTTTTTTGAATCACATCCAAGTGTGCCTCGAGCGAATAAAAATTTCCCCCCGATTTTGTCGAAATCTAATAAAATTTGTTAATCCAAATTTATGTTATTGATTCAACAATTCAATAACTAGAAAGTCAACTATCACTTTTTTAAAAATAGAAAACTGGATTTTTTATCATTGTCCAAATTTGAAAAAACAAGCCCCTCGAACAAAAAGAACTTCACCCTTCATTTTCTCAAAGCATAATATAATTATTTAGTCAAACCTTTTTTGTATCTATTCATCCACTCAATAGCTCTAAATTTAATACAAATTTTTTTTATTGAAAATTATATTCTTGATGACCGTTCGAACTTGAAAAAACTTACGCACTCGAACGAAAGGAAACCAATTTTCCCCTATATTCAGCACTGACTTATCTCAAAAGAACTTTCTCATTTTTTGAAAATGAAAATTCGATTTTTGAGAATAATTTTTATCTCTCCTGTAAAATTATAAAAATATGGGTAACATTATGGCATGCTACCTTTCACTACTTTTCTTAATCTATCCTGGTCCTTTTACATTCCAAATTACGAAAATGGTCCAAAATAAGGACATGTACCTTATGTAATTATTAAAATTTGATAATGGAAGGACGAGAAAAAAAATTACCGATATTGACAAGCTTGACGCCATCAGCTTCAACAGCTTGCAGTGCAGTGGAAACATTTTCCAGGTGATGATGTTGATTGGCAGGTCTGGGATTCCATCTAGGAAGACGTCTCTTGGTGAGAACTTCAACTAGGGCACATAATCTTGTGCCGTCCCTGAAATCCTCGGCTAGGTCCAGAACTGGTCCACCCCCGGCATCACCAGCCTGTTTCAGGTGCTCGTTCACCCAATTTCTGAATGTCGTGGCCTGAATTTCCACCCACAGGTCTTCATGGCCTTTGATGGGCATTCCCTTTGCTGCTGTACCTTCGGCTGATCGGGCCACCAGACCCACCAGCTGTTCCGGTCGAAGTTGTTCCGCCTGCATTTTCTTCCTTTTTCTTTTTCAATGCCACTGCAATTAATCATCAGTCATGTTAGAATCAAAAGGCCATCAATTACAACATTTAAAAGGGGAGGATTATAGTTAAGTTTGATTCATATGATTTTCAATTCACGGGAAGTTTGGGTACAACATTCCGATCATCTAATAGATAACATTCAATAATTTTTAGAAGGTTTTAGAAAATCGACGGAAATAGCCACCTATTGTTAAATATAATAAATAACTAATTACAGAATTGATACAAAATGCCAATTTCGAAACTCCTTGACTTTCTCTGATTTTCCCTTAAAAAAATGTCACTTTTCCTTGATGGATCTAAACTTTTCTTATCTACATAAAAACAACCTTTCACTTAGGACATTAATAGTGTTAATGCAAAGGAATAAACAATAAGTAAAACATATGTGCAATATATGAATTTTTAACCAAGTAGTACAGTTTTCAACTCAAAAATATAAATTCTGAAATATGAGAGACGTAATTTGTTAAAAAAATAGTTAAATTTTCATCAGAAGAAATCAATTTTTCAGAAAAGAAGTGAATTATCAACGAAAGGTGTGATAGTTTGTATCTACACGAAAAATATTTTACTTTTAAATAAAAAAAAGTTGAATTAAACCAAAAAATACGAATTTTCAACAAATTGGTTGAACTATCAATCAAAAGAGCTAATTTTCAAACCACAATGATGACTTTTCAACAGAACAGTTGAATTTTCAACCAACAAAAGGGCTTTTACTCATTAAAAAGATCTCCACCAAAACTTTGACTTTTCAAGCCAAAAAGAAAAAATTCCTAACACAAAAGACGACTTTTCAACAAAATACAGAGATTTTCAACTAACTAGTTAAATTCACAAATGAAGAAGATTAAATTTTCAATCAAGCATGGAATAGTTAAATTTAAAAAAAGGTTTTAACTAAAATAATGAATTATTAACAAAAAAAATTTAACAAAGCAGTTCCACTTTGACTGATTTAATTGAATTTTATACAAAAAGATGAATTCGCAACGAAAAATGTAACAGTTTACACATATTAATATAACAAAGATTGTATAATTTTAAAGCAAAAATAGTTCAATGCAACCATAAAAACGAATTTTCAACAAAATAGTTTTGATATCTTTAACTAAAAAAGATAACATTTATATCAAAATAAATGAATTTTTAACGAAAAAGAATCAATTTTTAAGAAAAAAGATGAATATCCAACAAAATTATAAAAATTATCTTTATCTTCTGTTTATCTAAAATTTATTAGATTTCCTCTGGAATTCCCTAACTTTCACTGACTTTTTGGAATTCGCGGACCTGTAAAAACCTTGAATAATAAAATTTTTAAATGTTATTCTTCATACATTAAATTATGTAAATAAATCTACTTACTGAATAGAGTAGATTATAAAACATAGTTTCAAGTTAGAAAGTTTTTGTTTATAATGACTATACACATTGAACTGTGTACTATAAAATACTTTAAAAGGCGATTTTGAACAAATCCTTGCAAAACCATGTGTATCAGATTATTTAATTAATTTTCTATCAAAATTTTTTTTTTTTGAAAAAAAAAATAGGTGAAGCTTTCCAGAAAATCTTCTTTATTTTTTTTTATATAATTTTTGAATTTTTTCTCGTAAGCGATACAACATGTTCTCGTACCTTTCATTGCTTCTAAGAAAATTACAAAAATTCGATATTCAAAAATATTTGTTTTCAATATGAGGCAGCGGTTTTTCAATATGGGGCAGTGGCCCCCATTTTGAAACTTTTCAAATTTTTCAAATTGTTTTGGAATTAATTGAAAGAGCAAGAGTTTCCATGCCGAAGAAACAAATACAATACCGAATAAC
>JAAAKG020191015.1:0-24661 GCA_010014905.2 Druon quercuslanigerum
TCCCTGTGTATTTTCCCGCGCTCTTGTTTTATGCTCCCCGAGGGAGGGGCGCGGCAGGGGGGCGGGGTGGCCCCCCCCCCCCCCCCCCCCCCCCCTAGGTAGCTGGCTGGATCCGCCCCTGTTCTACACAACATTTTTTTCAACTAAAATTGAAAATTCGACGAAATTTAAACACAAATTGTTTTTAAAGCTACAAACTTCTAAACAACAATAAAATTTCTTCAAGTCAGTTTAATCATTAAAAAAAAAAATTTCTGCAGAGAATTTGCATTTTATACCCGAAAACTTTAATTTTCGACAAAAATTTAATTCGAATCAAATAATTAAATCTTGAATTAAAACTGTGAATATTTAAACAGAAAAAGTAGTTCTTATCCTCAACAAAAAAAATCTATTTTTAGAAAAATATTCAGATTTTCAAACCAAAGGAGGAAGTTTTGACTAAATATTCAATTAAAATTATGCATCTACAAACCAATTAAATAAATTTTAAACAATATACTTTAACATTCAGCCAGCAGGGTATTTTTTAAACAGATTTTTCTACCAAGAAAGATTAATTCGCAACGAAAAATGTAATAGTTGACATTTCATCCAAGAACGATTTATTTTGAAATAAAAAGCAGTTTAATTTTATAAAAAATACAATTTAAAAAAAAACACATTTGCAATTACAACCAATAAGATGACACTTCTTATATCAGAGTTAAATTTCCTAAAAATAATAATGAACATACGTGCTTATCTGAAATTTTAATATTTTTATTTGACCTTTTAGTAAAAAATAAATGACAAATCTTATTATAATTATTAATTTAAACAATCACAATTATTAATTTAATATGATCTTTATAGGAAATTTAAAATGTATTTGAGTTGCCGCTTTTTCATTGTTTGCTGCAAAACACAAGGTTCAAACTTTAAAACTTTAAAAAAATTTGAAATCATTTGCCTCACGTTCATTAACAAGGTCAACCTATAAAAAAACCTATCCCTCAGAATTTTTGTTGCATAATGTATAACAAAATTAATAAAAATCTGAACATTCGAACATTCGAAAGATAAAATTAACCACCAATTAATAGACAAAACGTGGATGAAACAACAGCAGCTCGAGCGAGTCGCAAAATGATCCGGACGGATTTGATATCAAAAGAAAACTGATTTTCAAGAAAAAAGTTCAATTTTTAGATAAAATAATGAATTTTCAACTGGAAACTTCGAATATTTAGTAAAAAATATTTAAATTTTATAGCAAAAACAGTTGCATTCAGCCAAACGATTTCTTGAGTATTTGTTATTCCGTAAAATCTTTTGGCTCCATGAGTTTTTTCTTTGAAGCTTAATCTACTAATTTGAAAATTCTTTATTAAACAAATTTTATAAACAAATGCATTAATCGAGGACTTATCACCGGAAAAATTTGTTTTTTTCAATGCTAGTCCTTTTAATTGAGAACTACACGATAATTTTAGCAACATACCTCACTATTTGATTAACTTTCATAATTACTTCATAAATTTTATGATTTTTCTATCAAATAAACAATTGGTTAATGTATTGTTCAGTTGTTCCTTGTATGACTCTGAAAAAAAACGAGTTTTTTGTCGACACATGCCCCAATAATGCATTTATTAATTACATTTGTTTAACAGAAACATAAAATTAATCAACTAATTATGAATGTTACTGAAATGATCGTAAAGTTCTCGAATCAAAGGACTGTTATTAAAAAAACGAGTTTTTCCTAATTAAAAAAAATTTAAGTCGGAAAAACGAATTTTACTGACGACAAATGCCTGAATAATAGATTTGTTTATTAAATTTGTTTATAATATTAACAAGAGTATTCCTAAGAGAAATTTTCTGATTAAAATATTGTTTGCATTAAAATTTCTGTCAGTATAATATTAGCTTACAATTATTGAAAATTATAGAAAACACATTTTCGATAAAATAATTTGTTTATACAACCTTTTTTTGTGTATTATATTAGGATGGAATATCTTTATACAATGTAATTCTATGAAACTTTGGCAATTACAACATTTTTTCGTCATATTTATTTATTTGTCAACAAATTAAAAAACTAAATTAAAAATCAGCTTTGACGACTTTCTTTGAAATTTTATCAGTTTTAACAAAAAAACATCCAAATCGGTGCACGGGTTCAGCCGGAATCGTATTTGGAACCATAAAATGTAATTTTTCCCAACTGTATCAAGTTATAAAAAAACATTTAAAGCTCACGATGAAGAAATTTTTATTAGGTTTATGAAAACTCCAAATGCCAAAAAAGAATTAACAAATGAAAAGCATAAAATGAAAATGACGTTTTTGTATTTTAAATCATAAAACTCGCACTCAGGTCAAAGATATTACGTCCTAGATACGCCATGAGATTAGTGCGAACACATAACGGTAGTTATGTTAAGCGCGGCAGGCAAGTTTGTGGTTTTGTTAAAGATTGCATATATTTATTGTTTTTAGTTCGGCCTCATACTGGTAGAGGCGCGACAGGCACCTATATGTGGGGTGTCACAAAGCTGAACTTGTGTATCGAGTCGACTCTCTACTTTGTATTAGTCTGGGGTCTTCTACCAACTCCCCCACCGTACAACCAACATGGCGACGCTCTCCACTCCAGACTGGTCAGTTGGTTTCGAACCACGCTAGGAGTCAGAACTGCGTTTGGGCGCTCTTGTGTTTCTCATGTCGGCTTTTATTCCGACTATTAGTCATGTGGACTGAACTTTAAAATAAAGACTTTGATAACCCGCTAAATTCGAAGTTGCCTTTCTTGCCGCGTAATCCTGCAGGCACGAATCTCACATATATATTCGATCGCGCCAAATCATAGTGCATTTGAAATCCAAATTGTTAATAATCTGATTTTACTTGATAAGTAAATAAAAAATTTATTGTAATTAAAAAAAGAACCCAAAGAAATTTGAAAATTAGATTACTTAACCTCTTTACAATGATATGCATATTTGCGTATAATGATCAAAAAGTTTGACGAGTCGAAGATATGAAATTGCTAGTTCTAAAGAGTTGATATTAAAAAATTGTAATGACTTTTTGAAACCAAAATTAGTCCCAAAATGTAAAAAAGAAGACCTGAAATTTTTAATTATGGTAAATTATATATTTTTTCCTACGTGTATTAAATTGCGAGAAATTTTTTGGATGTTAAGTATAAAATAGTAATAACAAATTTGAAATAAAAAGTTTATTTGTTCATTAAAGTTTTAATTTTTTGGAAATAAGTAGAAAAGTGAATCTTATGATTGAGTTAATTTTTACTTAAATTTAAATAGACGCAAACAAATTTCTGGCAAAATCAATGAGAATTCTCTTTAAATATGCCCATACTATTTTTTCTGCTTAATGTAATAAAAATTCTGATTGTTGCAATCAAAATTGGTAGTTCATTGAACCATAATTCTGGTAACTCTAATCAGAAACAATTAAAAATTAAATAAATATACATACAAATAAATAAATTATATAAATTTGTCTTCTAATTAAAAACTTATTTATTTCTCGTAAAATTGTCAATTTTACCGATGTTATTTTACACAATTTTACTCATTTTTCTCAAAGAAGACACTTTCAAGAGGATATTTAACGTTTTTGACTGTACATAACAATACAAAAACGACCTACCTGATCGGAGCGCCATCCATTTAAGGATCAATATATTTCCTAAAATGCTGTGATAATCTAGGGAAGATTGTCATTTACATTTGTCCCGGTAGAGGCAGTACCTCTTGGACTAGTAAATAAACGGGACGAATTCAAATCTTTGAATGAAATAAGCAAACGATTTATGAGTAGTATAATAAGGGCCCGACAGCTTGCGGCTTTGGCCTTATTTACTTTCTTTAGTTGGAGCCTGCGTCTCATTAGTCCTACTAATATATGCAGGTCAAGTCGTAAACGTTCTTTTCGTCGTCACCTCCAAACGGCGCCAGTTGAAAGACGGCGTCGGACGTTTCTTAATTTGGAGGGGAGTGCGACAGGGGAATTGCGTTTGATGCCATACTTCAAAGGAGAAATGATCAAATCCAGCGGAGAGGGGTGAAGCTCGATGACATCTTTCAGATGTTGACGTTGAAGGTCCTGTACCATCGGTTTCGGCGGAGACTTGAGGAGAGATATAAAAGGGGGAGGTCTGCTGAAATGGGCGAGAATGCATTCTACTGAGAAATCCAGGATTAAGGGATTGTCAGTCCTAGTCTCGTTGGTGGAAGGGAAGCTGGCAGACACTCCGAGTGGAAGCCCCACTCCTTGGGGTCGCCCCTTTATAGGTGACATCAGCCTCGAGGCCTGGGAAAGTTCGGAGAAAGTGTTCTGCAACTCGTGATCCGGTATTGATGGAGTGACGAGAGAGCTCTGTTCCGTGGTATCGCGTGTTTCTGGATATTTTGACCCCGCAGCCCCTTGGTTGATCGTGGAAGGGGGCAGGGGAGGCAAAACTCCGAAATTTCTGTACAAAATATCTTTCAGGAAATGGTTCAACAAGGGAAACTCAGTTGGAGGCTTTGGATTGCCCAGTTGAGATTCATCGGCGGTGTCGCTAGCTGGTAATGTTTGCCGTCCTTGTGTAAGATGGGAGAAATCCCGTTCCTTGCATGGCGAGCTGCTCACCTTCCTCATACTCGCTGAAAACTCCTACGGACTCCCGGTCTGATAGTGGTCTGCCGGAGGGGCCATGCGGTTAATCGGGCTCGGCGGGACTGGACAGTACCAGTGGACTTTCCTCAATATTATCTTGAGGGTGATGAGACAGGCAACTAGTTTGGTGGTAAAACCAGGGTGTTGTAAAACTCGTCCGGAATAGCCGGGCAGGATAGGTCCTGTATCGCAGCCTCTCTCCAATAGGACTTGGCGTTGCTGATAGTCCTGGGCCTTCTGGTCTGACCGTTGTTTTTTGCTCGGCTGAACCATGGATAGTCTTGGTGCTATAGTAACAGAAGGATCTAACCCAGGAACACTTGTAATGATAGCCGGAATGCCGCCTATCGGATTGGGGAAGGAAAAAAGGAGAGCGAGATGCTCCTGGAGCGGAGTCGCCACAGCCGGAATACCAGCTGTGGGTAAGCGAAAACGGAAATCATATGGAAAGATACGTTATTATTGCTTAGGTGTAATCTTTATTAATCTCTGAGGTATAACTGAAGGTTTGCTTGTTGCTCGCAACCGAATAACCAGGCTAATGGTTGCTGCTGCCAGAAATGCCCAGCTGCAGCAAGTGTCGATCTTCGCTTGTGCACTGCCTTTTACACCCACACTCTCGGAGAATCTCACGGGAAGCCGCGTGGAGAGGGAGACTCGAGTGGAGGGAGGTGCGTGCGCCGAGTGGTACTGGCGTCGTATTCGTGGCACCTTCCTTTTCTCGGCCTCGTTTATACGTAAGAGCGTGGCTTTACATTAAGGAAAAAAATGTACATAGTCATCTTAATTACTATCGGTAAACAAGTGTTTGAAAAAAAGGAAATCCATATGAAGGTTTTTTTTAATGCCTATTATCGTTATATGGATTTTGTTATATATTACTGCTTAAGCGCGTATAACAAGTTAAACTTTAAGTAATTGAAGAAATATGAAGTAACATGTTTAAGAGATTGACAATGCTTATTTTTAAGTTAAACTGACTGCATGAGGGGATGTGGGGTTAAAGCCGAAAAGAAACTGATCAAATTAAGAGCTTGAACAGTCAGGGTGGTCGATTTGTGAGAATGAAATAAAAAAAAATATCATAGAAAATACTTTTATATCTTTTTAGAATAAGCCTTTGATGTCGAGTTAGTTTTTTAATTAACTAGATGATTCATTAGGACATTTATGTACCACGATTTGAGTAGTATAGTTTATAGGTAAATCGTAAAAAAGAATGCTGAGACAGAATGTTTAAAGAATGGAGTAAGATATCGAGAGAATTGTTATTATGTTATATTCTGCGACAAAATTCGACGCCAGATAGGGACAATCGTAAAATAATTCGGGGAACCGAGCTTAGGTCATCGTCGGGTGACACGTGTGGATCTAGAGTGAAGTGTGATTGGTTTAATTGCAATTAAATAGTAAGAGAAGGGTTGCGCGAAATGCGCGAGGGCCTCAGGAGCTCACATCGATCCAGATTTCGAAGGAGATTACGCTCCGCTTCCGAGGCTGAAACTCTGCTACTCGTCTCCGTAAAGTAATTTGTTTGTGAACCTAAGAGTTTTTCGTCGGTTTGATTAGAATTCGATTTCTTTTATAAACTCAACAAATAAATTGTTTCTACCCGAGGAGTTAACATTAACACAAACTGCAAAGTGCACAATTATTTACCTCCAAAATCGATTACCTATATTTATTATAATAAATTATGTTGTTTTTTGTTAATACTGCAATTATTTCCAAATATTTCTCAAATTATTGATATTAGAGAACACTTAACTTTCACACAAAAAGTTGAACCTCCTTAAGAATTTGAAAAATTTTGAGAACATAAAACACTTTTCTGGAGATTCGTGGTAAACTTTTAGATGATTTTCATTCTGAAAACATAATGACTTTAGGCAAATGAATGTCGGTTGCAACAACTCCACCCCCTCTTAATTTTCGGGTTTTCTACAGACCACTAAAATGCCCCCTAAATGCGCTCAAATTTGTTCATTTTAAAAGGGGCGTATATGACTGCATTTAAAGCCCCGTAGGAAAGTCGCACTTCATCAATGCAGATTAAAAACTTTTTATTTTCTTGGTCATCACTTTGTAAAAATGTTTGACCTCTATATGTTGGGCAATTTTCAAGATTTTCAAAAAAATTTTATGGCGCATAAGACTGCATTTGAAAACGAATGAATCAATATCCGCAACTTTATGTTGCATATCACTGTTGAAGATTCAAAACCTGCGTAACACTCCCTCCCCCCTCAATATGCGTAAAATATTTTCTTAATGGCGCATATGAGCGCATTTGAAGATCTTCTAGGTCACGTGATTTAAACCTTGATTTTTCAAATTTTTTTAATTTCTGCCATGTATGTTTAATACTGTACAAGCATTTGAAAAAATTTTCTTTTATCTGTAGAATATAAGCTCATTCCAACATTTTTATAGAAGTTTATGAAATCTGAAATAAAGATAGTAACTGTCATTTAAATGTGTAAAGAAAAAAACTGTTGAGGTTAAAATAAAAAAAATTCAACAAAATTAATCAGATAAAACCCTTTATTTTTGGTTAAATAGTTTGTAGTAATTGCGAAAAAAATTACATCATTCTTCCTGGTATTGGAATGCAACTATAAACTGGTGGACAAAAAGTTGATTCGTCAGAGCAATTGCCCTCTTTCTCTTGACATGTGTAATCCGAGGTACAAGCTGGTTGACACGATTCTCCTAACGTTCCTTTGGATTCCACAACCTCTACAGTGATGAGCATAGTAATTAAACTCAAGCAAAGAGTCTCTGTGATCCAGCTAACCATCCTGAAAAGAATGATAGTTTCTTACTCTCTATTTAAAAATATTTTTTAGAAATAACATTCCCAAGTCTAAATTGTCTCGATTCAATTCATTTACTAAAGAATTTTTATTGGTAAATTTCAAATTCTGTCCACATCAATAAAATTCTTCTAATATAAGTCAGCCAAACTGTTATTTACTAAAAACTATCGAAGGATAAATACGACTCGCATTTTTAATTAAAAATGAGTAGCGGAACTATTTTAATTTTCATTTCTTTTGTTTTCGAGACCTACATATAACCGTGCACAGAATTTTCATTGTAGGGCAGTAAAATATAATACCAAAGGCCAAACCATGCTGTCAATTCTTTCTAAAGTTAGGCTAATAGACTAAAAATCTACTTATCTACAGACTTACAGCGAGACAGGTCCATTCGCGGAAACTAGTTCTTTGGATTCAGGGGGTCTCAACAGATGGATATTTTACAAAAATTGGGAAAGGGGGTCAGATTTCACACAAATCAACAGCCAACATACTTTACCGAGCAAGGCTAGGACTTCCAGATGGTTTTACATAATAAACTATGAAGAATTTTGTAAAGTGTATAAGTGACGCTCTGTGTAAATAATATGTGGATGACAGTCGACAAATTTAGCTTAAGTGTCTTTCATTGTGTATCAGATTATTTGACGTCCTGCCTACTTTTTCGGATTTTATGAATAAATGATACCGTTTAAGCCTATTTATACAATGCAGAAACGTGACTGTCCGCACGACTTTTCAAAGTTAGACAATAAAAAGATAATAAAATTGTTCTTTTCATGTTATTTCCTCTTCATTTCCTTATCTAAATAATAAAAATTAGGAGTTTATCCATTTACTTTGGATAAACGCAACCATTTTAAAAGTCATGAAATTCACGACTCCGGAAGAGATTCGAAAAGCGGCTGAACATAAAGGAATACACTTTTTATAGTTTCAATACCTCGCATGTCGATGTATTTTCATGTCATGGTCATGAAAATACATATCAAAGTCACTCTCATCAAACTGAGCTTTCTAAACTTTTTTACAGGTTTGACTTGGAAAAAGAAGTTTGCGGATATTATTATCACAATATTTTGAAGAGCTGAGTAAAAAAATAGCAAAATGCAAAAAAATGATCGGTTCCGATTAAGATAAAATAACATGTATTTAGTTATAACAAAAAAAATAATGCTTTTCAAATAGAATAAAAGAATAAAAAAATAAAATAACAAATTAAAAATTGGGGGCCAAAACTTTATTTATCAATAGTTTCGTACTAAACTATTCTTTACCATAAGTGCTGTCTAAGCCACTTAAACGGATTGTTCATCGCCAAATGAGAGATTTTCTAGATATCAATAAATTGATGGATCCTTTTCAATCTGGCTGTAGAGCTAAACATAGCACCTTGACAGCGTTACTCAAATTTACCACCGATACGAAATTAACAATTTATAGAAAAGAAGACATAGTGGTGGTTCTATTTGATTTCTCAAAGGCATTCGACTCGGTAAATATATGTTTCTACTTTGAAAATTTAAGTCTTTTTATTTATCTGGTTTATCTATTAAATGGCCTGAGTTTTACCGCAGCAATAGATGGGAACGGAACAGATATAGAAAGGGTGATCTATCTAACTGGGTGGTGATTGGCAATTCTACAAATATCATAAATATGCAGATGACATTAAACTCTACCTATCAGGACCGACGCCAGATCTGAAAAATATGCTTTTTTTTATTTTTATCATGTCACAACAACAAAAATATTTGTAAAACAAAAACACCAACCCTTAACAGGGCAAACAAATGAGGTTCAAAATGGAAACCTATCATAAATATGTCGGGAACATCCGATGAGTAACAAAAGTTAAACCGGTTATAAACATGTCGTTTTTTAATTTAAAGCATTTCCATAAATTCTCTCTTTCTCTTGTTACTTTCACTACGAAAAAGTACAACATTATCCCAACCAAAATCGTGGTAAACATCAATAAATTTCTTTTAATATCTGGCAAGAACACTCGTATAACAGCGTCCCAAAGGAAAATCACTTTCGTGTTCCTCTATTCTAGTATTAAAAAGTCTGCCAGTGTGTCCCACGTTAGTCATCTCACAAATCCTTCAAGTGACATTGTAGACAACACCACCCTTTTCAAATTATCCAAAGGATTCTTGCAAAAAGTTATTACTGAATCTATTTTAAATGGTATTGAAAAGGATGAGTGAAAATTTTTTTTTAATTCTACCTAAATATGTACTTTGCCTGTGCCAATTGGTAATATTATTACCAGTATGACCTTTAACTACTTTTATATGCAAAAAACTTTTTTTATTACACCTTTCTATTTTATGAGTAAATTGCAGTTTTGGATGATAAATGTTAAAAGCATAGACAACTATCTGCAATTTTTAAAGAGCAACACATAAAAACGTATCATTGACATACTAAAAATAAATAACCAAAGCAAAATCTCACTTTTTAAACGCTAAAATCTCAAAATATTTTAAAACAATTTCTGCTAAAATCGGAGAAATGTCTGAAACAATAGATGTACCAAACTTTTGTTTATAAAAAGATCCATAAAATAAAAAAAATTGAGTTATAATAAAAAATATCCCTTTAATGAATTCTTTTTGACTAAACCAAAGATGCATACTCGGGAACATTGCTATAACATTCAAAGAAATCATTACATAGTCATCCGGAACCGTTTTTTGAATAATAATTTTTTGAAATTCCCAGCTAATTTTTAAATTATATTTAGAAGTTTTGACAGAGTCTCTGAAAATCAAATTAAACTTTTGTTTAAAAATTTAGTTGGTGTTTCACTTACTTTGACTCCGATCGCTATTTCAATATTTTGCAAATGTTCAAGTAACTGTGCTTTAATACTTTCGAAGCCACTATTTGTCTCTAAGGTCAGTCTCGAACATACGTACGGATATATTTTACGGAACAATCCAATCTGTAGATATTGATAAATATAGTAAATTTTTGTTTAACTAAGCTAATATTTGTATATTCGGTTGTTTTTCGATCATTTCAGAGTTTATTACTAAGTATTCGTTTCGATTATGTTTATAAATATTTTTTTCCGTTATCAATTTACGCTTGCCGATCTTTTAGGAACAGATACAAGCTTTTGTTGAAATATCTTTTGTAAATCATAAAATCGCTCCGAGAGAAAATAAAAAAAATTTATTACGCATACATTTTTTCAAAGCATATAAATAGTTTAATTGTGTATTAAATTTTATTTTTAAAAAAAGAAGTATTTTTTTGCAGAAATTTTAAGAATTATCAGACTAACTAAAAATTTTATCCCACTGGGAGAAATAAAAAAAGCGTTTTTATCACGCAAACATTTTTTAGAAGTGAACTGTTTTACTGCACATTAAATTTCATTAGTTAACTTGTAGAAGATTATGTCGCAGCCAGTTCAAAATTTATCAAATTTACGACTTGGAGAGAAATGGGGAATGTAAAAGACACTTATTGATAGACTTCTTGATACTTTTGCAAATAATCGAAAATATTTAAATGCTTGCAAAAACCTTTTATTTTCTTCGGTATAAATTAAAGATCATTTTAAACTACACTAGATAAGCGCAAAAACTACAAGGTCTTACGAGTTCATTTTTTGCTGTGAGAGGAATTTTCTCTGTCTACTGCAAAGAAAGAATTGACGAACCTAAAAAAGATACTCATCATTGCATTCTTATGCAAAAACATAAAAATTTAGGCTTTGTGATAACTGCAAGAAATTGTTACAAGAAGAGAATAAAGGATTGCAAATATGTGAAAGCTTTCAACTTCAACATTAAAAATTGTAGTATCTAGAGATAGCATGATAGTGTATAGTGCGAAGTGAAAATGCAGAAAGGGACGAGAAACCTTCTGTCAATAGTTCTCGTTAACCCGTGTGTCCAGGTAGACGTTTGTGTTCCGGAGTTAATTAATCGTTGTTGATAATAAAAGGTAATGATCGGGAATCATTGTGTTCATTATTGGGTACACCTCTCTTTTGGAGGATATTACAGTGGCGACGAGGATGTCGATTTATGAATGTACAATAACCCTATTTCGCGAAACAAAATGGATCGGAATATTGTGATGGAAGGGTTTTGTGCAAAAGTGATACGATTGACGAATTACGAAAAAAATCGCGGCAGTGATTAAAAAAACATATAAAGTAAACACAGTGGACGGTAAAAAAAAGTGAACATTAGTAGTGAATTTAAAATGTCATTTGCAGGATCGATGATCGACATTTTTAAGAAAGGAAACAATTTGAACGCATTTGAATAACAGTTTGGAGCTTTTATCTCATTAAGTTATGTGGAAGATGCAAAGAAATCCCCGTTATCAATTGCGAGACTATCACTTGCAGTGTTTGAAGAATTGGTTACAAAATGTAAATTTGGTGCTAACGAAACAAAAGGACAGTTGGAAGATATCGAGCGTTAAATATAAAACTATCTGTTATGAATTATTAAAAGCACCGGAAAAAGCATTAGATAAATTATTGAACCTGACTGAAAATGTAGAAATGTATTTAGCAGGAACAAGTGATGATAAGAATAATGTTATCCAATCAGCAGCAGGATGCTGTGTGGTAAGAAAGTTCACATTTCTAGAGTATGCTGAAGAAATGATGAAAATGAAGCTAGAATTTGAAAATGTTGAAAATAGCGAGTCAGCGGAGGTAGAAGATCAGAGGTTATAAAACAATTTTTTAGGATTAAAGCAATATATTAAGGAATAAAACACTATTAAATATTATGTACCTACTCAGTTGAACTTATTTTTGAAAAAATACTTGTAAACGGAATTGAATTCGACATTAAGTTCGTTACGTGAGCTGCAATAACAGCAATTTCTGAAAAACCGTTTGAAAAAAAATCCTGCAACGTTCCTTTAAGGCTAACGAAAACATCCTTAAAAGCATAGAATAAACATAACAATAATGTGCTAGGTTATATAGGCATTAGGATTATAATTAAAAAAGTTAATTCCAGGTAAGAGTTATATGTAGTTCGGAATGGTGGACTTCCCATTATAGGCAGAGACTGGCTTCATGTTTCAGGAATGTGGCCACCCAAGTTTCATGATCATACAGCAAACAGTAAGTCAATGCATAAGTTAACACAAACGGGGCACAGAAAATTCAAGATTTGAAGAAAAAATTTCCCAAAGTTTTCGATTCAAGTATTGGTTTGTTTAATAAAGGCGAATTGAAAATGTAACTAACGCCTGAGGCCAAGCCAATATTTAACCTGCCATATTGGGGGTAGTCGAATGAAATCATTATCAAGATCTTTTGTTTAGTGGCCAAATATTGATGATGTTGAGAAATAAGTCAAGGCGTGCGAACATTTTTTACAAACCAGAAAAACTCCTCCCCAAATCCCATCAACACCTTGGCGTTGGCCAATCACTATTTGGAATAGTTAGATACATGAAGCTTTAAGAACATTTTTAACGTACTATCGGAGAACCCCACACACGGCAACCGAGAAACCTGCTGCATTTTTAATGTTGGTAAAAGAAATGAGGACAAGATGAAATTTCTTACTTCCCGGGAGTTGCAAATCAGGTGAGAATTGCAAACAGTAGATTAATGAAACGTAATGTAAACCAAACCATCAAGCGTGGTTCCAATGAGAAAAAAAACCCTGCGAGTAGAGAGAAAAGTGAAGATAGGGATAAAGAGAATTATGATAGAGTTTTAAGGAAATCAGAAAGACTTAAACGAAAACCTGAGATGTTATTATAAGTTAGATTTAATGATTGTAAAAATAGTCTCGCAAGCTTTAAGAGAGTTTTGGTTGCGAAGTACCAGTAAATGTCCGTCGAGGGCGCCAGCTGGCGTCAACTGTGGCGGCCCTGAAATTTTAACGCGCGAATTTCTAATTTTGCACATAGTTATGCATAGTTATGATATCCTCTTATCTCGATGTCTGGATTACTCCACGAAAGAGTTTGACCTCTCTTCGCCCTTAATAATTTACCAACTCATAATGCCTGTTTTGCAGAAAATTCATTATTGTTACTGGAAATAATAGGATTACTGCTGAAAAGAAAAATTATAAGTACCGGATATTGGTTGAAATACAATAAAACTCATTAGTCAGAGATTATACTATGAATTGTACTTTCTCTTTCAAAACAGAAAATTTAACAAATTCGAATTTGTATGTATCATCGAAACACAAGTTTCCCATCGCGAGTCAGTCAAAATCTGACTCACAAATTTGATGATGATCGCGGGCTCGCGGACCGCGTCGATCTACACAACACCCGCGCAATCAGAATCCAAATTTGTACCCCCCAGCTAGCCGAATTTTAATCTAAACCCTGACGCAATGTATCATTTAGGTTTGACCTAATTCGAGTCCTCAAAAAGTCCTATCAAGACGCTTTAGCACTTATAAGCCTAAATCCTATTTCACTCATCAATATACAAAACGTCTTATATTTTATAACTATACAAGCTGCTGATATTTTTCTAAACATTTGAAACACGTACAACTCAGTGTAAATTCCGGTTTAATCTAGCAAAAATCTAGGTTAACCTAGTTAAAGCTAGTCTAAACTGGTTTCCAACAAAATTCCTTTATTCAGTCTGTGAAAAACAAAGTACTTTAAAATTCTTCTTTCCATAAACATGTAACCCTCTCAAAAATCCTATTAGCCTGAAAAACAAACCCAAGGCACGATTGCTCGTTCTACTCCGCATTCTTATGTATTCAGAAACATATTCGTAAAATAACATTATTATAATAGTCTGTACACATGTATTCATTAATCGATGAATAATTTAAACAATTAGTTTAAAAATTATAGTAATTAACTATCTTAATGCCCAGAGTGGGATCGCTCGACCACCACCATGTCTCTCTCTCTCTCCTGAAATAATTAGCATTAGCAATTAACTTCAATATAGAAGTTAAATTAAAATCATTGTTTAAAAGATTTAAATGCATTTGAATTCAATATAAATGAATTTGCGTTTGACTAGATGCATTCACATTCAAATGCATCACGTAATCTCAAACATCAGGCAGGTGCTGCCTCTAATGGAAAGAAAGCTAACTAGCAAAAATCCTAGATTGTTACACAACACAAATGTGTCTGTTATCAGTGACAAGCACCGAACATATGTGTGTATTGTGTTGCTAATTGGAATTTTCCGGTGTGAATTTTTAGGTTATTATTTATAAATTATTATAAAGTTATTATTTATAATAACACAAAAATAATAATGTCTAAGATAAAAGACTATATGAGACTATCGAGTAACAAGTTTATGAAAACTAAACCAAACACAAAAAACAATCTATTGAAAAAATGTTTTCGAGAAATTGTGGATCTGACAGACCGCGACACGTCATATGTTGTGGGTTGAGATGAAATTAAGCTTACTCCATTATTGGTATAACGTGCTCCTACAATGCACGCGGGTTTTTAAAGTTATATAAGTAGAATCAGATTGTGTAGATACTGTTTATTGGAGTGATACAAACTTGAGTCGCGTCGACTCAGAGAACCATGTAGAGGGTATGGCGGCCGGCTACCAACTCCCGAATCGGCGTGCCAACGGGCGATATAAACCGCGCGAGACCAACGAAAGGTGTTCCGGTAGAGCGGGAACTCCTGAGGCATGGGCGTGACGCAAACTGTCGCGGCGATGGTATACATTGAATATTCGGTCTGTGTGGAAACTCGCCTTACGCTGACATGGTATAGTTAGTCGCTACGGTTAGTCGCTACAAATGCGCCGACACCGACGCCCTCTAGGCGGAAGCACCTAAAAGTGACTTTAAATTTTCTCGTTTTGCGTCGGTAAATGATGAAACTTAGTAATTTCTGAAACCACTTACCATTGAAGTTTCTACCCGAGGGGTTACCATTAGCACAAACTGCAAAGAGCACAATTATTTACCACCATAGTCCATTATCTATATTATTATATTAAATTATGTTGCCTTTTATGAAAACTGCAGAATTAATAGAAAAATTTTAATTATTAATTCAATATTATTATAATGGTAGACAATTATTTCAATTAAATGATAATTTAACAGTGAAATCATTTTGCTTTGCTCAAGTAATTTAATTAATAACTAGAGAAAGGAAAAAATGTTATTTTTATTTCGATGTTTTTTAAATTTTTAAAAAAATGTATGTATAATTAAATATATTTCTGTATATTTACCGATATTAATGTTTTCACCAACAAAACTAAATGTTAAAAATTTTTATTTCTTGACATTTTAAACCGTTTTTTCTTTCGAAAATGAAACATACGTTTGTGCTTATCTAGGTGTGTTCGCTTTTTATTCTTGTACTTTATTTTTTTTATTTTAATAAATATTGTTACTCACTCAAAAAAAACATGCTCAAGTTAACTGTGTGTAAACTTGATTATACTTTCAGTAGTAAAAATTGTTATTGGTACACATAATAAGATTTTTAGAAAAATTTTAAATGATTTAGATCGTATTTTAAAATACAGGAAACCGAATGGAGAAGATTTTAAGAGGCTGCAAGATGCTATCTTAAAATATTTTTTTCAAATTCTAACAAAATTTTGAATCAGTTTAAACATTATTTAAAAATAGTTAAAATTTTTTTTATATGAAATAAACCTGCCTCATTTTTAACGATACTCATACTTAACGCTACGATAATTTCTTAACGTTCATAATAGAATCTGCGAAACACTTTTTATTTGGAAAAGTAAGCAAAATTAAATAATGTATTACATTTTTTATCCATTCCATTTTTAAATTATTTTTAAATCTTATAAAATTCTCTTAAATTTAGTTTTCAAAAATAATTCTTAAAAAACCTATAAATTGTTGTTAATATTTTCAAAGTAAAATTAGCTTACAAAATTATTTAAAATTTGTTACAATCTATGGAAAGGATCTAATTTTTTTAATATTGCAAAATAACATTTATCTGCAATTCTTTAGATTATTTTTCAATAATTTTTAAAATATTTTGAAATAATTTGAAATCTCCATAAATATTCTTTAAACATTATTTTTTTTTTAATAAAAAATAATCCACAAGTTACCCACGAATTTCCGGAAAATTCGTTTGTTCATTTGAAAGCTTTAAAAATTCTTAAGAGACTTCCATATTTCTTTTAAATCTCATAAACTTTACATTTTTTTTAAATCTTTTTTTAAAATCTTTTTTTCAATCCTTTCAGTTTTTAAGTTATTTTTTAATCTTTTTGAAAGTTTTAAATCTGCAGTATGATTTATGATTTACAATTCTTTCATCTATTATACTTTTTTAACTAAAAATTAAGATTACCCCTATTTTTAATCAACTTTCCATTTTTCCCGTACCCTCGTTTTATTGTGATTTGATAATGATAGGGAAAAAAGGACGAAAGAAATAAAGAAGGAAAGGAAGGGGTTTGGATTGGTTGCCTTCTCATTTTTCTTTCCTCTTTTTTATTTTTGTCCAGAAGGAATGGAGATTTTTTTTAACGACTTTTTATTAAAAGAAACATAATTTTAGTTGAAAGTTCAACTTTTTAAGTGGAAATTTTTCTATTTGGTTGAAAGTTACAGGAATTATCTAAAACAAAAATGATGGAATTTATAAAGTTGAATTTTTGTCATTCATTAAAGCCAGTGAAAATAAAAAATATTATATATATATATATATATATATATATATTTTTTTTTTTATCAAATTAGCCTAAATTTACTGCCTCGGAACTATTGTTTCCCATAATTGAAAAAAATAAATTCTAAAAGTCGTTAACAAATTTTGTTTAAAATTTCGATAACACTTTTTCGTCTAATTATTTATTTTAATATTTAAAATTTTGTCTAATTATTAATTATGACAGTTTAGAAATATATTTGGTATTTAGTAAAAATTTAAATTTACATTTTTAAATTTATAAAAAGAAAATAATATTTTTCGAGAAGTTTAAAAAGGTTAAAGACCGTAAAAGCTTTTAAATTTGCATCGACTTGCATTGGACTATTTTTATTGATTATTGATTATTGATTTTATGAAAAGTATTTTAGTACACTTTTAAAACATTTAATGAAAAAATAGTTTCTTATTAAGAAATTTTTTAAATAAATATTCTTGTGAAAAAATAAACATCTCGGAATATCAGACTTGATATCATATAATGCATAGGATAAAGACTGTTGTTTATGGATGGAAAAGAATTTAAAATTATTCGATTTTAAATTGGAAAAAACAGGAATTATTTTATATCAACACATAAATTTTTTTTTTGATTGACGTTAATTACAATAATTGTACAAATAATAATTTTCTGAATGAAGAAGCAAGCTTTTATTTTAAAATTATAATTTTTCAGTATATAATTAACAGCCATTTATATAAATTATTTACCTTTTTACAAAATTCTTCAAAAATTGCTTTAAAATCTTTCATATTCTTGTTTGCAAATTTTCAAAATCTTTCGAAATGACAGAAAGAAATATTTCTGCATTTTCTTCAAGAAAGACTTTTTTTCAGATACAAGCATAATTTTTGGAATTCTTTGTATAAAATTGTAAAACAAAGAATTTTGTTAATACTTACCAAATAATGTCAAAAATCTTTCATGTTTTACTTCTATAGTTTATGAAAAAGAAATTGTTTCCGTCTATCTACATATTTCTAATTTTTGAAACATATTCAATATAATTTATATTATCTTTTACACTTAAAAAACAATTTTTCTAAAACTAAAGGATTATGCAGATTCTGAAATCAATTTAAACAAAAGTTGTCAATAATTATCTCTGCCTTAAAGTGAGTTATGAAGATTTTTTTATAAGGGACAGCTCAAAACCCTGCAGGTTTAATAAAATTCTGTTTATTATCTGCTTAAGTAAATCGAATCAATTCTTTAAAATAAAAAATCATCACTGAGCTTTGCTGACGTTAAAAATACTTTAAAAAATAAATGGTAATTTAGAAAAAAATTTAAGACAAATTGTACTTTTTATAATTATGAAAAGTATAATTTCTCTTTAACTTTTATATTTTTTATGCCTAAAGCTTCCAAAGATGTTGTACAGTTTAAAATAAAAACTTCTAAAATTACGCTGCATTAATTGTAGATGTAGCTGCTTTCCGACAATACTCTCGTAACTTTTTATTTAAGATTCTCTATCTCCATGAAATTTTGAGTTCACCGGGACATGTTTCAATAAAATCAAACATTTTTGCGAAAGCGTCTCAAAGGCATCACTACTGAAAAAGCAAATTTTTGATAAATGATTTAAAATTAAAAGAAAAATTGTAATTCTCTGTCTGTACAAGCGTTTGAAAAAATATTCTTTTATCTGTAGAATATAAGCTCAGTCCAAAATTTCGTATAGCATTTTATGAAATCCAAAATAAAGAGAGTAACGTTCTGTCGTTTAAGCGTGCATAGAAAAGAACTGCTGTGGTAAAAATAAAAATTCAATCAAAAATTCATCAGATATAATAGTTTATTTTTGGTTACATGGTTTGTAATAATTACGAACAAAAATTAAGACTTTCCTTTTTTTTCCTTGCAACTAAAAGATGGTGTACATTGATTTGGATTTGCCATGCCAAAGCATTTTGTAGGTGTCCCTACACATACGTGTTTCGAATCACATGCTGGTTTGCAGGCTGATCCACCTTGCAGAGTTGTGGATTGAGCTGCCTCTGCAGTGATGAGCATATTCATTAAAGTAAAGCAAATAGCTACGGCCATCCAGCTAGCCATTCTGAAAAGAATAATAGATTGTTTACCTTCTGTTTATAAATATTTTTTAATTATAACAATCACTATTATAAATTGTCTCGATTCACTTTATTTACTAACGAATTCTTATTAATAAAATTGCAAATTCTGTCCACATCAATACAATCATTTAAATATAAGTCAGCCAAAATGTAATCGACTAAAAGCCATTAGAGGATAATCGCGAATGATATTTTTTATTAAATATTAGTAATAAAAACTATTTTTGAATAACAGTTTTAAAGATAAAAGATATACATTGTTTAGTAATTTGTCATGATGAATATTATTCCCATAGAAATTTGCAGCATTTTCTGTTAAGAGAAAATATTTTTCTGTCATTGAGCATCGTAAAGAAGTATTTATTTATACATAAATAATTAATGACAATTAGGTTGAATCTCAAATAAAATATTTTAGTTAAATGTGTGTGCGTTCAGTCATTATAGTGTCATATAGATAGTCACACAGATAGTGTGTTATTAAGATAACCAATGAGTTAAATTAACCTGCGTAACATATAATTTTTACTTTATTTTCATTAAGTTTGAACATTGTTGGCTAAAAAGATTCAAAAATGTTTCATTCTCTAGGAGTTAAAAGCTTAAAGCAGGGGATATGAATTTAAATAGCGTCAAAGCAGGTTCCAATAAAGAGCTGCAACTTCAAAGTAGGGTCTAAATTTCGACTCGACCAATCCAATCTGTAAAGTCTTTCTAAGGTAAGCATGCTAACAGACGAAAATTCCACATGTTTTTCGAATATGACATAATCTAGCGAGTAAGTCTGGCACTTCCAGATACTTTTACATAATAAATGGTCAAAATTTTTATAAAGTTTATAACTTACGTCTCATGTAAACCGACAAGTTAATCTTCAGTGTCTTTTATTGTGTATTGGATTAGTGGACGTCCTAGCCACTGTTTTGGATCGTATGAATTGGTGATACTGTTGTTGCCTATTTATACCATGCCGGAACGCGACTGTCCGCACGATTTTTCAAAGGTAGGCAATCAGAAGATAATAAAATTGTTCTTTTAATATTTTTTTTATTTTCTATCTTAAATAAGAAAAAACTAAAAGTTTATCTATTTACTTTGGCGACACGTGGCAATTTGAAAAATTATCAAACTCACGACTTCGGAAGATATTAGGAAAACTGCCGAACAGAAAGGCATACATTTTTAATAGTTTTAAAACCTTGTGGTTCAATATATTTTTAATTTTATGGTCATGAAAATACCTATTAAAGTCACTGTAATAAGACTCAGATTTTCCACGTTTTTTCAAAGAACTTACTTGAAAAAAAGTTTGCGGATATTATCATGGCGATAATATTAAGAGCTGAGTAAAAAGATGCAAACAAATGTTCGGTACCGATAAAAATAAAATAAAAAGAAACTAAAAATTAGAGGCCAAGACTTCATTTTTAAATATTTTAGTATATTTTCACACATTTTCATGGAAGATATTTAATTATTTGTATGTTGCGCTTACCAATTTTCTTTAAAGCGAAAGTAAGCCTGCAAAATTAAGAAAATATTAAATATAATCAATTAGTTTAAATCCACTTCCTCCAAACTTTTTTTCCGTCAATTTAAACAAAAAATTCTAAAAGTTGTGAACAAATTTAGTTTAAAATTTAAAGAATACTTTTCAGACCAATTAAAAAATTAGAATATGACAGTTTAAAATATATTAGATATCTAGTAAATAATTTCACTTACATGTTTTAATCTACAAAAGAAAGTTTTTTATATTTTTTGAGAAATTTAAAATTGTTAAAGAGCTTATAACTTTTAAATCAATTTTTATCTGTTAAAAGATTTCAACTACTCATTACATTAGGAATTCTTGATACGATAAAAAAAAAACTTTTTTTCGAATATCTCATGGTGCATTTTGTTTCAATGGAAGCTAAATAGACTCTTAACAGATCTGTGAGAGCCTATTTTTTAAAAATATTTATAATGTTTTTGTATTTAAAAATAAACAGTACAGAAAGTAAAATATTGCTTAAAACATTTATTATTATTTATGACATTATTCTCATAAAAAAATGTTATAAAGTTACCTTTTTTTAAATATTAAACATTTCATCCATGTTTCACTTATAGACATATTTAATGAAATTTAACATACATAATTGTTTAGACAAATTATTTTTTTATTATCTGCTCCTGAATTGATGCTAAATAAATTTTTTTTTATTCCTAAAAATTATTAACTTTTTGTAGACCTTTCACTAAGTAAGCTAATAATAATTAATGGAAAGTGATAAAGATAATTCTTTAAGACTGTCATTCTTTGTTTATAAATATTTTCTCTCATAATAATGCAAAAAATTTGCGGGTATATCTGCCATTTCAAGCTTCTGTTTTACTTTTTATACTCAAATAAAAGTTTTATATTCATTATGATCCTCATAGAAAATTTAAACTATATTTGAAATCTATGTTTTAATTCAGAAAAATATATTCATAAAGAAGAAAAAGATAGTTTTAAGAATTATACTCTCGAATGTATATTTATTATTTTAACAAAAAAGACTGCAAAATCCAGAAACCCAGCACAAGTTGTTTCTTGAAAATTTTTTCCATGATGAAAGCAACGCAGCTTCTATTTTAATAATAAAAGTCAACCAATAAAAAATTTATTACTACATAAAAACATTCCAGAAAACAAAAGTCATTATTTTTGATTCCTCATAAGTCCTCGTTACATAAAATGATATAAATGATACATCATGGTATCTCTCTAAAAATGAGTCCAATTTTCACATAGGACCTATTTGTATCCGCTTCACCGAAAATAATCCACACTTTTGAAGAATTAAGAAAAAGTAAAATAAATTTAACATCTTCACTCCTTCAGACTAAAATCTGCGAAAAAGGGTTGAAAACGAAAATAATAATCAAACGAGCGAAAGTTGTGTATTATTATTTTTGATGTGAAAGAAGTTGTAGGCTCCAGAAGCTACGATCACGGTTCCTTGAAGCCACCAATCCTGACGCAACTGGAAAGTGTACTTTACCCACCCCTGCTCCTTCTATCCTAGAAGGTAAGCAAGAGCGGGAAATTTATGCAAGATACTTCGTACAACACTGTTCCTTAGAGCGCAGTCTCAAGCCGCGGATCACCGTGCGTGGGAAACGACACACTTGGGGTTGAAGGTTTCATCTCTGGATACTTTCTTAGTTACCACCCTTTGTACAGTTTTAGGAGGAGCAGTATTGACGGACCACATGTAGTGAACCTAGAAAAACAGGCAACATACCTCCAAGGCAGTCGATTATGAGAAACATAAGATAGGCTTTGTGGCCTTGACACAGCCTGTTCACCTCGGAAAGAAGAACCTGATATTTCGCCCAGTTTTCTTGATCTTTGCTGCGATGATACCATCAGCTGAACCGAAAATTCATTCAAGTAAATTATCTTGGTCTTTATATCTTTTAGGAGATTATCAGACTTTGTAGCGCTGATACGTTGAGTGGTTGAAAACGAGAAATGGAAGTAGATCTTACACTGATCATTTTTTACAACGGACTCCAGTTGCCCCTGGGCGCATGATAAGACGGGCAACACAATAGAAATGACAAATATGGTAATATAACACTTTTAAAGCCACATTGTGTCTCTCTTTGTACCCGAAGTGTGCATACTTTGAGCATCCACTAAGAACATGTCCAATTTCTTCTGGCTCTTGCTTGCATGATCGGCAGTTGGTATAGCCTACAGATACATTTATTATGCGCTCACGGTAAACTAAGGTGTCTATAACGCCATCTTGACAGGCAAAAAAAATCCTTCGGTCTCCAATCTTAATCCAGCATATTGTATAAAAGAGCTTCTGATCTTGTGGCAGACAGGGTTTGTCATAACATCTGACAAAAGACAAGTAACTACCAATTATGTCAAATATAAGAGCGGGGTTTTCCAAGAAAACTCTTCAAGTCTAAGACTTTTCTGAATCTCCCTCTTCGCTCTATCTATTGTACTCCGCGGCAAAAGGTCTCGATACTTATGTGACCCGCTGAACAGAACAGAATTAAAGGTTAACTACCTTTCATACATGGAAGACCTTAAACTCTTTGGAAGACTACAAAATACTTAAGCGCGTAACAATCAGGATCTTCAACTTATAGGTGGAAATACCATTTAACATATTGGTGATGGAGAAACATATGCATATCTTGGAATACCTTAAGCAGAAACCCAATACGTGCGTGTGTTAGAAACAACCCTTGAAAAAGGCATAGCAAGATTCTCAGAAAAATGTATGCTTCCGAATTATCTAGGAAGAATAAGATCCAGACAACCAATATGTTGGCCGTTTCTATGCTGCTTTACACGTTTAATGCAGTAAAACGGAATGCGGATGAGTTAAAGTAACTTAATCGAAGCACACGCAAGATAATGAAAATCAATCGAAGTCATCATTATAGATGTTCTGTACCACGTATACACATCCCTCAAAATAAATAGATTCCAGCGACACTACACATAGGCTAGCATTACTAACACATTCGGTGCTTAAAAGTCCCGCACAGGTAGCAAAGCATTCGCTTCCACTAAAGGAACATGCTGACAAGCCATTTAATGGAAAAATTCTACGGCATCATATGTAGAGAAGAGCTTTCGATGGGTCTATTTAACATGTTTCTCAAATATGCTGGATTAAGATTAGAGACGAAAGGATTTCTTTTTGCTTGTCAAGATGGCGTTATAGACACCTTAGTTTACCGTGAGCGCATAATGAATGTATCTATAGGCTATACCAACTGCCGAGCATGCAAGCAAGTGCCAGAAGAAATTGGACATGTTCTTAGTGGATGCTCAAAGTATGCACACTTTGGGTACAAAAAGAGAAACGATGTGGCTCTAAAAGTGTTATAATACCATATTTGTCATTTCTATCGTATTGCCCGTCTTGTCATGCGCCCAGGGGGAACTGAAGTCCGTTGTAAAAAATGATCAGTGTAAGATCTACTTCCATTTCTCGTTTTCAACCACTCAACGTATCAGTGCTACAAAGCCTGATAATCTCCTACAAGATCTAAAGACCAAGATTATTTACAGGCTTTGCTAAGGCCACAAAGTCTATCTTATGTTTTTCATTATCAGCTGTCTTGGAGATATGAAAGCTTCATTTCTCAAACAACTCAATAAAATCCCGGCATTCCAGCATCAGGCGCAGACGATCGCAAGTCAGATGCAAAAGGCTGTTCTTCGGGGTTTGCTACATCTGGTCCGTTAACACTGTTCATCCAAAAACTGTACAAAGGTTAGTAACTCTATTAAATTATCCAGGGGTGCAACCTTCAACCCTAGAGGCAAGGATTTTAACCTAGACGAGAGAAAAATTCAAAATCGTCCGTTCGCTGGACGAGACCGATAT
>JAAAKG020191026.1:0-24661 GCA_010014905.2 Druon quercuslanigerum
ACTTCTCCTATTTCGATGCATAGATTTATCAGTTCGCACAGTCTATGTGGTATGTACTCGTTACCGTGTTTAAGCATTTCAGCGTTAATACTGTCTACTCCGAAAGCTATATCCTTTTTCAAGTTCATGTTATATCCCTAGCCTCCGTGACACAGACTTTTTCAATCGAGTTTTCTAACGCATTGTGTTCTACATCGCATTTGTGGTTTCCTATATCTTCATCTCCGGATTGTCCTATAAAATGGGCTGTGAAAGCGTCTCTAGCCCCGTCTGCCTCATTAAATTTCCCCTTTGTTATTTCGCATGTTGACAAATTCTGTACTTTTATTTCCCTTCATTGCTTTATATAGTAGTTTCTTGCTGCCTTCAAAGTCGTTTTGTACTTTCTTCTCTTCTTCTGCTCTAATTTTATCTTTACTTTCTTTAATTAATCGCCTGAGTATCCCCTTTTTGCGTCTGTGATCATTTATACGTCTATTTCTTTCATCATCGTTAAGACCTGTCATATTCAAAGTTCTCCTGTATGCTTCTTTCTTTATTTTTGGGACAGCCTCAATTCCATAATTCCACCATGCATCACCAGACATTCTTCCTATAACCGCGGTACCACACACTTCGATCGCACATCTAACAATGATATCCTGGAACATAGTTCATGCGCCTTCCATATCTTTATTTCGTATAAGCGCCTCCCAAGTAGCCTTACCTATGCTTTCGATTATCTTATTTTGGAAATCAATTCGCACATCCGGTTTCTGTAGGTTTTCAATTCTGATTCGCGTTTTTTTTTCTTGGTTCTCTTTTTTCTCCATCCTCCTCAAGACTCTTGTATCTTTGACTAGCTCTCTTAGTCTTTCATCCGCAACAACAAAGACAGTTATACTGTGGCTATTTCCTTTAGACCAGGTGTACATGTAGATCATTTTATGCTTAAACCAAGTATCTGTAATAAAACAGACCCCTTTCTAAGCATAAGCCAACTAATTTATCTCCATTATAGTTTGTTCTTGGATCCCCAAAGTTACCTAATACACTTTCTGTATCCTGATTTTGGATAACAACCCATCCGTTTATATCTATTAGCAGAATTATTCTTTCTGGGATCACTATCAACTGGCGCGTAACATGCTGTGATAAATAATCTTCTGATTCCTACTTTCATTCTAGCCCACAGCAATCAGGGAGATACGAACTCATGATCTCCGAGATGCTTCTTCGCTCTTTCATTCAAAATCAGACCTACTCCTTGCCTACGATGTGTTTCACTATCTACTCCTGACCATATTTCAAATTCGCTTTTCAGCAACCCGTTCTCTATGTCCCTACTTTTGCATCCCTTTGTCTTTGTTTCAGGTACGCATAAAATATCTAGTTTCCTTACGTGCATAGTTTCTTGTAATAATTTTAACTCGAGAGCATTCACCACCATAGCATTCTAAACACACAGTCTCCATTCGTCGCCTGAAACTTAATCTTTGCATTTTCCGTGTGCATGCCTTTTGTCAATTAAAGTTTCAGTCCTTTTTCGAGGCTATTTTATTTTTTGTATTATTCATTGTTTAGATTGTATGTTTAACTACCACCTTTATGTAATAAGTTTATTTTGTGAATCGAAATCATGTTCAAGTTAAGTAGCAATTCTTCCATATGGTGGAAACTGTAGATATAACGTCACTCCCACCAAACTTCAGTTAATAATGAAGGGTTGGGGGAGGGGGGCTGAGAGAGTCGTCTTCAGTTGATGTTTTTATACTAAGGTCACTAGTCTTCAGCAGCGTTCCATTAGATGGAAGCTCATGTGATACCATCTTATAGTGGTCGGTCGTCTCTATATATGTTTAAAATTGGATTCAAAAATCCGTTAAAAACGTCTTAAAAGCCCCACAACCTTGATAATTATTTAGACTTTAGAAGTGTATTTCATTCCAGCGAGATTTTACAAAATTTTAATAATTATAAAGTTAAGACAGTTTTATGCAATTTTTAGCTGAAAAATTCTTGAAAATAACCGTAACCAAATATATAATGGAAAGAGAATAGCACCTCCCCGACCCCCTTACCAAACCCATTACGAGCAAGGTATTTCAATTTTCAATGACATTTTGAATATTCAAAATGTCACCTATAATCAAATAAACTGCAATTTAATTTTCTGCTATAATATTTGATAGGAAATGGTCGAATTAACTTATCTTTGAGGAAACTGCTTAAATTTCCTGGATTTCCATCCTGCAGTTTTAATTTTTGCGGTAAAGAATTTGACAAACTTTAAAAAGTAACTGAGACGCTAATATGGGTATACGTATCGAAAGTTCATAAACCTAATGAATTTGAATAGAAATAAATATAAAACTTCGTTAAAATCGTTTAACAAAATCCCACAATCCTGATAATTATTTTAGACTTTAGAAATGTATTCCATTCCAGGGCGATTTTAAAAAAGTTGATAATTTTATTAAACTAAAAATTTTTTTTTGAAATTTGCAGTTACAAAATTTTTGAAAGTAATCGTAGTAAGATACATAATGGACCCCCCCCCCTCCCCCCTTCTCACCTTTAGTTAAATTAATTGCAATTTAATTTTCTACAATAATAATTGATAGTAAATGATCAAGATGTCAAAATTGGGAAATTTATTAAAACAAAAGTAATTTTTCTATAAACTGCGACATTAAATCCATAGCTTCGGTACTATTTTGTCTGGCTCATTTTTCTCTCTCTTGTTTATCTATTTTGTGCCGTCTGAGTGAGCACTGTACATATGCCCCCAGCTTTTCTCATCTATCCCCGCTGCGTGCCATCAATTCTCGGAAGAACTAAATCCAGACATAGTAAATCCAGATTCGACTGTATTAAAAAAAATGATTTTTCAGTTATTTAAATTCTTATAAACAATTGGGAACTTACTATAAACAAATAAATGATTTCGAAAATATTTTCCAGGACATTACTATATATTTCAATAGAATACTCCCAGGAGCTTTTTCAATTACCGTCAACAAATAATTATGAAAACAAACACGAAATAAATACAAACTAAATAATAATAATACTAATTTCAACCTTAAAGAACCACAAATAGTGACAAATTCATCAATTTATTGTAGAAATTCCTTATAGCAGATTATAACAAGAAGACCCGTTTAATAAATCTATGTCCATATCTAATATTTTCAGAATCCCGAACTCTAGGATGATCGACACTGTTTGTTGAACCATTGTCGGGTACTCTGCGCTTTTGTTTGTTTTGAACTGCATCTACAACTTTTTGGTAATTTGATGGTGCTATTTTTGTTCTCACGAGCAGCTAGGGAAAGGGTTCGCCCGTCCTTGTAGAGCCCCGTATGCAAGAATAAAGCTTTAAACTCTGAAAGGTCACCCGGTATTCTAGTGTCACCGTTTAAAGGCGTCTTCAGAAGAGCTATTCCCGGCTCCGGAAAAGGTTACAGAAAATTCGGTATGCCCTACATGTTAAGCTGAGCTGTCATTATTTTAATAGATAATAGATAATAGAACTGAGTTCGCATTTGTGATCATAAATCCACCAGTAGTTATGACCGAATTTACGACACCGGAGACGCAGTAAGCACAAGTGGAAGTGATGTACATAATCGACTATGTAGAAACTTTAGATGCTCAAGAACTTTATTTTTGTTACAAATCTAATGAGAAACAAAATCTTAGTTTTTCATCGGAGAAGAACTGCATGAAGAGTTAAAATAAAGAATACCAGTATATAATATAAATCAAACCATTTAAATGAAAAGTATAAGGGATCGTTCACATATTACTTAAGGCTGTTTTCTTTTGTTTAAATAAAGATGAGAATAGAGTTGCCGTTACATAAAAAATAACACAACGATATAAATGAAAGAAAAAATCCTTACGTAATATGTGAACGATACCTAATTGTACAAATACTTCTTTTATATTCCTTAATTATTTATGTTCCAATCTTCCTTAATCATTTCAGCGCCTTTTTCCGCAATCATAATAGATGCCACAATCGGATTTCCCCTGACAACTGCTGGCATGTTGGAAGCATCAATAACCCTTAATCCCTTTACATCATACACCCTTAATCTTGGATCAACAACTGCCCCAGAATCCCTAGTTCCCATTTTACATGTTCCAACATAATCGGAAGTAAAAGCCACATATTGCGGAATCATACATCTAAAATAATCATCATTCCCAAACTCAAACTGTTGACAAGCCTGTATTGGAACCTTGTTAATCTCATACCCACTATCTTTAAATATTTTAGTATCTGCGAGTTTCAAAACCTCATGAATACCTTCAATCAAAGCATCGATGTCAGATTCTTCTGCAAAATTCCCAGTGGAAATTACAGGATTACCCGAAGTCGGATACGTATCATTAAGTGTAACGTATCCTCTGTTTTTTGGTGTGAGCAATAATACAGTTACACTAAAGCTATCGTAATATACAGACGGTTGATATGGCAAGTAATCCGGATTAAATTCAATTTGAATATCAGGTGCGTTTTCATTTTTTTCGAATTTGGTTTTTACGAAAGCCATCGCAGCACTAAGACCGCTAGTAGAATCTGGACCGTCATGTGTTTTTAAATAACGGAATACATCCTGTTTCATTTCTTCCAAAGTTGTCAAAGTCGAGTAGTTTTTCTTCGTGAAAGCAAAATCAAGTTTTCCAATTTCCACATGGGTATGCATATTGCGCCCAACTGGTAAATCTTGGATTAGATCAATTTTATGTTTTTTCAGAATTTCTTTCGGTCCAATTCCAGATAACATGAGTAATTTTGGTGACTCAATTGTACCTGCCGAAATAATGACTTCTTTCTTGGCATAAGCAGTTATAGACTTTCCTTTATGCTCGTATTCAACGCCTAGAGCTTGTTTTGTTTCTGGGTCAATTATCACTCTCGTCACATGAGCTTCCGTTTTTATACAGAGATTACTTCTCTTTTCCCTGATTGGTCGAATAAAACCTGCATTTGTGCTGACACGAACTCCATTTTTTATAGTCCATTGAACATTAGATACTCCTAATTGTGTTTCACCATTTGGGTCTGTTAATTTGTATCCCAATTCCTGAAAAGCCTCAATAGCTATTTTTGTGTTTACGTCTGTGTAAGGATATTTTTGGACACTTTGATATCCTCCAGTCGCATGGTATTCCGGATTTTCTTCAATTATCTGAAGATTAAAATTAAAGATTTGAGTATAAATTTAAATGCAAATATAAAATATAATAATATTTAATGGAATTACATCTTGGTCGAGATTATTTTCTGAATATTTGAAGTAAGGTAATACTTCTTCATAACTCCAACCAGTACATCCCATTTTTTCCCAATTATCAAAATCAACTCGGTTTCCTCTCGCATATAACATACTGCCAACTGAACTTGATCCACCCAGCACCTATAAATTTATTAGAAAATATTAATATGCGCATATTAAAAAATATGCTTTATTAAGGGGTTCAATACTTGACTTTTAAATGTTAATATTTCATGAAGATTTCATAGATTTCAAAGATTTTCAATGATTTCAAACATTTTATAGAAGGATTGCCCATCAATATTTTACAAGGACTTTAAATATTTCAATTATATGAATTGACTTTAAGATTTCAGAACGATTTTAAAAATCAAAAGAATGTAGGAAGACTTAAAAATATTGCACAAATGATTTCATATGATTTCACAATTATTCCAATGATTTCTCAAAGATTTTTATCATTTTTAAAAGATTGAAAACTATTTGATTAAAAATAATTTAAAGATATCAAAAAGATCTTAAATAATTCAAAAAGAATTTATGGATTTCACAGACATCAAGGATTTCAGAAAATTTTAAAAATATTTGAATGATTTCATAAAGCTTACAGTGATTTCAAAAGAATTCACAAGAATTTGAGAAAGTTTAAAGATTTAAAAAGACTTAAAAAATATGTCAAATTATTCACAATGATTACAGAAGATGTCACGAGGATTTCAATGATTTCACAATAAGATTTTGGAACATTAAAAAATATTTAACAAAGATTTTAAGGAGTACAAAAGACTTCACAAAGAATTTATCAGGATTGTGAAAAATTTAAAACCAAATGTTCTAAAGATGTCACTGTTTGCACACAGTTTTACAAAGATTTAAAAGAATTAAAAAAAAGATTTGAAATATATCAAAAAGATTTTTAAGGATTCACAAAGATTCCAAATATTTCATGGATATCGAAGATCTCGTAATATTTCAGAAACATTGTGTATAGAATTAAAAAAAATAGATTTCATAGATAGGAAGGATTTCTTAAAATTTAACAAAGGTTTTAATGATTTCACGAAGATTTTAAGGATTTCACAAAGATTTTTATGAATTAACAAAGATTATAAAGATTCACAATTATTTAGAAGAATTCACAAAGATTCAGAGACATTCACAGATTTCACAAATATTTTTTTAAAAATTCATAAAGGATTCAAAGATTTTACAAATTTAAAAAAAATGTAAACAGATTTTAAAGATTTCACACATATCAAGTATTTCATAAGGAGTTACAAATATTTTAATAATTTCACAAAGATATCAAAAATTTCCAAAATTTTTCTAAACTCAACAATCGATGAAGTAGAAAACTGTCAGTAATTAAGTCACCTAGATTAATAACTGTACATACAACATGGATTATATATCAGATATAAATCTTTTTGATCTTTTTAAATCTTGTTTGCTTAATATTGCCGACTGATAATAAGTGGTTAATGAGTTTTCTTTAAAAAACTTTTAAAAATAACTTAACTTTCCCCTAGAGACTGAGCAGGGTTGCCTTTTGCATGCGATGGTGTCTGGCTGTATGTCATATTTGTGCATGATATTACTTCCGGGTAAAAGTCCAGTGAAAGCTGGCACCTCAACCACTTGTGGTTCCTCTATACCTTGTTCCAATAATAGTACCTAACGTAATTTGAAACCATATTTAAATGAAAAATATTTTTGTGAGTTAGTAAAACATGTGCCATTTTGCAATTTAACTTACATTCCAGCTTTTAATTTTGCTCAATCGATTTGTAACAACACATCCAGCTGTACCACCACCAACGACAATATAATCATATTCTTTTCGTTCAGCGTTTTGGTTATCACTTTTGTCTCTTGAGGATGAAAATAAATTAGCAACAAACGCCAAAAAAAGAATTTGTGAGGATGAGCAAGACGAGCCATTTTGTTCCGAAGCACATATTGCTGGAAGATTTGCTGGTATCCACGACATAATCTATAAAAATTGTACAATATAAAAATCTTATTTTATTTTGCCTTGTTGCGATTATGTTTTGCAACATAAAAATGTTCATATATTATAATAAATATATACAATAAGAATTTTTTAGAATACTAAACGACGTGCTTTGCTTTTATGTTTTCATTAAAAAAATTTTTGTCATTAGTCACACACATATTTGTGTCAATGATTTACAAAACGTACGAAGTACAGTACCGAAAACAACGTATTTTCATAAGTCCAATATTTCCTACAAGTATGACAAATCTAATTGTTGTATGTAATTTTTTATAATTTGTGCCAAGAACCCAATTTCAGCCTCTGATAATATCCACTTGCATTAAAAATTCATAGCCTTAGCTAATACTTCCATCAAATTCAGAAGCATCTATGATCTGTATTGTCAGATTCAACTTTTAAAAAACGTGTGGAGAACAGTGAATTACAAATATTTTCATTTAAAACATGATCTTGTCGGGAACTCTAAATCTTGTCAAGAAATCATTCTCTGCGATTGCAATGTTCTTAAATGGATTGTGCTGACTAACCCTCAAGTGACTTTTTATTTTCTTGTAATTTAAATAATCTTTTCCTTTAAAGTTGTTGTGATTTCGAGCATCCAGGAATTTAAAAAAAAACACGTAGTAAAGTATTTTCACATAACTCCTCTTTTCTTGCATATTGATGAATAGACTCTTCGACAATTTATACTTCGTGGCTTACGTTGTTAAAAAATTGAATGAATAGTAATGCTGATTAACGTTCGTTAAATGTTGAATAAAAATTAAGCTTGTCAGCTTTTTATTTTTTTAATGCTTTTTTACATCTATGTTTGAAGGTTGGAAAAGATCTTGACGTTACGACAACTTTTTCCCCATGGATAAAACTTGCATTCACTATATTTTCACTAAATAAGAATAACACTGGTTGCACTTTGGAATTATTTTGTACATACGTTATAAACACTTGAAATCGGAAAGAGGATAATAAACCCTTTTTTCATGTCGCCAGAAGTTCTCATATTTGATAACTTCATTTTCCCCACTTAACATGGTGCACCTTGACTGTTAAGATTGACAACGTTTATTACGTTATAAAATTGAAGAAAAATTATATGAAATAACCTTAACGACATGTTAATAAATTTATTATAATTATCTGAAATTTATCATAATCTTACGACAAATTCAACAGCATAAAACTGAACAAGATTTTTATTGAAGCTACAAATCCGTACTCCAAATTAAAAAATACCTTCAGGGTAAAAATGAAAATTTTATCACTTATTCGCAAAAATAAGCATTCAGCAGGTATTGAGCGAATGTTGCCTTCTTGACCGATTTATGACACTTCCAATATCAATTCGAAAAAAGCTATTTTCTTCAAGGTGCTCCATTTTCGTTCCACTGAATATAAGGATCATTAACGACTAGAAAAAATGTTTGAAGCCCGGGGCATGACCAGAAATTTGTTTCTTACTTTAGACGAATTGACCAATCCCCTCTTTCAGCTTTTTTTATCTTATACCTTTGCTTTCTTTTTATCCATGTTGTTATTACTTCATCCTACCTCTAATGTCAAAATTATTAGAAAGTGATCTGCATCTATATAATCCCCTTCCTCTAGTTACTTGACCTTCTCTCTTACCTCATCGTTTCCTGTTACATAATCAATTGTCGTTCCCTTTTCTCTCCCTAAGCCTTCCCTTACTCTTTCCCATTACTGTTTTCCTACATCTCCACCTTATCCTCTCATTTCTCCGAGCTTCCATATAACACCCTCTTTTTTGTCATCCCGCCTGTTTATGTTCCCATTTCTTTAGTTTTACTATTAGCATTTTTTCTACTCTTGTCGTTTCCTTCCCTACAGTTTGCAGTTCCTCTATCTCTACCTTAGCATCAATGTCTTTTAGTACTTCTTCCACTCCTTCTTTTATATTCTTCATTCTATTTCTCTTAGCCGTTCCCTCTCCTTCTTCATACTCTTTCTACCAGAAAACTGCCGATTTGAGTTTTCTATTTTTAATATCCTTCTTACTAACTGAGCTACCTTTTTATTAGACTTTTTCTGTTTTTCTGATCTTTGTTGTAAAATTTGAATCTTTTATTCTAAATGTTTCCTATTTTCTTCCCATTTTCTCATCTCTTTTCTGAATTCAGCTATTTATTTCCTAATTTCTTGTTTTATTTCTTCTCCTGTTTCTTCTAATCTTTTCTTTTTTTTATCTGTATTACGTCTATCATCGTTTTATGCATTCATCTCACGTAAAATTTTACCTCATACCTGCCATATATGTTCAACTTTGTCTTGGTCTTTACTCTCGTCAGTTCTGAACATTTTCTGATTTTTAGGGTGGATCCTAGTTTTGCCTTATCCTCACTGCTTCTACTTCCACCCTATCTCTATCCCTCTTCCTATTCATGATAGACTTGATTGAACAAAAATTCTTCGTCCTTAATCTATCCCTTTTTACCATTTTTATGCACGGAAAAACAAATCCAAGCAATATAGCAAGAGCTTTTCTCACGCAAGTATAGTAAGGATTTTGGTGGTTATCCTTGTAAGAATTGATGCAATTTGAGCACGGGTATATCTTATATACCAGGAAAAATATGCATTCATTTCTCTAAGAGCAATATTGCCGATCAAGAAAAGCGTAAACTTAACCGTTCTGAGATTGCAAGAAACCCTCTCGATTTCGGCATGGTTTTCTGAAAACAAATGTGTTCGGCTACGTCTACTGATACCGTTCTATCTTGCAAGTTGATGCCGCAGAGTGCATACGTGGCTTAAGACCTCCGTCGTCCGAAACCCATTCCGAAATCGGAAGGCATGGTACAATCTGGCAGCCATGGTACCGTCAAGTGAAAGCTTTTTTCGAAAGGCGATACTTCTTTCAAAACACAAATTTGAGCTGTAAGACAATGTAAAAAATTCATGCAAATATATCAAAAACTAATTTTGCTCGTTAAAGTTTCGTACTTTGACTTTTTTGTGTCACATTTCGACGTAAACTCGATATAAACAAAATGTGAATCTAATACTAATTTCAGGGTACTATATACCTGCAACAAGAAGTAGTCTTGATAGTATGAATGGTACCCCTTCACAAGGGCTCGTCTCGGACTTGGCGTACGATACGTCACCCACTAACTTTTTCGTCTGAATCCGCTTCTTCTTTGCTTTCACTGTCCCCGTTATTAGATAAGAATGGAAAACCGGTTTGTAACAGAGTTGTAACAGAGTCCTTAAAAGTCTCAAAATCGTTTCTTTTAATATACATTTTATATTCGATTCTAAGGTCTTCATAGGTTCTACGTAATTCCCATTTACGGGTTTTCCTCATTTATTATTGTCCTTTTTACGAATAAAAATTATTTGAAATCAACGAAATGTAGAAAAATCTTTACTTATGGCTTTATGCTGTTTTATTTTAAAAAGATATAAAATGAGATGTCTATTGGAGATTAGACATGATATTGCGTCCTTTTTACAATTTAAAAAAAAACTGAAATATGTAAATAATTATAGTCTTGATTGTTTATTGTTTCGTTTAAACAAAACAAAAATAAAAATTGATGTTTCTTGAAATATCGATTTTTTGTTCTGTAACATCGATGTTTTGTTTCGCCATCGATGTTGTTCTTTCAATATATAGATGTTACCGCACATCATGTTTTCTTTCGATATCCCTCAACTACTTAAAACGTTCAAACTATACCCAACCGAACTATTTTTCTCCTTTTAGGTTTCCTTTGAGCCACATATATCAGTGCCAGCCGCTCTAAAGTTTCGATAAAGGAAATTCAACCATTTCCGAATCTTCGGTTTCTCTTTTTGACCTGATTCTATTTTCTTCCTTTCAAATTTAAATCTATTTTATTGTATTTCAAAGTCTAGGACAACTGAAATATTTCGCCGGAATCGGGTGCTAATTTAAAAATGTGCAGCCGATCTTAGCGAAATCGCGGTAAAAGGGAAAAGAAAAGAGAGAGGTGTTTAGTGATAGAGATGTAGGAGATGGCAATGAAATGAGCTATAAGCAATCTGAAAGGCGGAAGAGGAAAGAAAATTGATAGAAATATTGTGGATGAGTCAGAAACTAAAATGTAAGAAATGATATGAGACGATAAAAAAGGTGATAAAAATGATACAAAAGTATTCAGAAAAGGGATGGGGAGAGAGAAAATAAAACAAAATAGCCGAAATTAGATTAGGAAATGAGTTAAGGAAAGACCTGTTATGGAAACAGAAAGAAAAGAAAGTGCAGAATATGTGAATGGGAGAAGGAAACATGCTCCCATGTATGTGAAGGATGCAGAAGAGGAATGAAAGATAACAGAAGCTGGAAAGAGAATGTGATAAAGATTTTAGGTGAAGATGGAATAGTTGAGGAGTGGATGAAAAAGTTTAAAGCTTTCGATCACTCGCTCGCTCGTTCGAAAATAAAATTTCGCTTATAAATTTGAACATTTGCAAATATTTTTTATTATTTTTAAATAGTAAGGATAAGACGAGGTAAAATATTTAGAGGCTTTTTTAAGAAATGGAGGTCATGCAGTTATTTCAAAAGAAGTGACTTACCCAACGATGTAGCCGGTAAGCTCTAGGATAGAGACAACTAATATAAATCCTATATTTTAAATAATATAAGAGAATTAAACAGAACGATTAGTTTGGAGGCTAATTCACAATTAAATAGAGCTTGCATAGAAAGCAAATCCTTATATAGAGTTTTTCAACATTCGTCGTAAAAAATGTACGTGCACGTTCTACGTAAAAAAGATAATAACAAATGCCTTTTAACAACTGACATGATATGCTTCTTGTAAAAATGAGGAATACCACGTTTTCGGAATCGGCTTAAACTATAAATAGATGTAATGCGTCATGCGGAATATACACAAGACTGCGTCAACACACGAGCGACTGCTTTTCGCCTTGAGCACGCTTTAACATTCTTTATGATAATTCAAAAACTGGAAAACATTTTATTACGATTTTTTTTTGTTATTTTAGAGAGAAGATAATTAAGAAACATTTTAATTTGTCCCGTTTCCTTCCCTAAATCAAGCAGTCGCACAGTGGCGCGAAACAAAAAAACGATGTTTAAAATAACCTGAGGTTTGATGCAAAAGGGTCGAAGGAAGCAAAATAATGGTCGATGTGTCAAGTCATTTTTTATAAAAAAATATTTGCAACAAATAGCCAGTATGATGAATTATTTTTTTGTAAAGTATATTTATACATCGAAATCTAACGTTTGGAGCAATGAGGCTAAATAAGATCATGAAAATGTGGTATCCAATATAATTTGTTAAAATTATTAAAATATATTTAAAGACAGGAATTGAAAGGAATGTCCAGATCATGGATATGTTGATTTATATTTATATTATTCGTTGATGAAGTTAACGAATTATAGCAAGTAACGAAAATGAATCAATGATCATCGCAGGCACTGAGACTTGAAGACAATCGGAAGAAAATTCGATTCGTTTCTGTCTAATACTGGTCAAATCATGCATTTGTTTAAAAAAATTGTTGATAAATTTATTAAATTATATCGGATACTACATTTTCATGATCACATTTCACCTCATCGCTCTAAACGAGCGATTTCGATCCATAAATATACTTCACAAAAACATAATCCATCATACTGGATAATTGTTGCAAATATTTCTTTATAACAAATAAGTTAACATGAAAATAAATTTTGTTTCTTCCACCGACCCTTTTGCATGAATTCTCATATCTGATGCCACTGAGATAAATGTTCACAGAGAATTAACAAAACCAATTTTTTAAATGAACATTGTTTCGCTATTTGCAGCTCTATAAAAATTTAAACAAACAAAAATCCAAAAATCAGCCTCTGCAGATTTCTTGAGAATTTAATACTCAATTTTTTCAAAACAAAAAATTGAAAATCGATGAAGAATTGTGACCTAAAGGTTATTTTGAACATCGTTTTTCATTTCGCTCCACTGTGATTCGTCGACAAGCCGAAGGCAAAATCTAAGGTAGGGCGAAAGCAATGGCGGAGCCAGGGGAGGGGAGATTCAGGTGATCCTCCCCACCCCTGGGATTGAAACGCCAAATTTAGAATTTGAAAATTTCATATCTCTGGTCCATAAGAACTTAAGGCCTCTTAATTCTCTTAAAAAATTTAAGCCTCCTATAATAATACAACCCCATAAAAAAATGTCTGCAACCCGAGCTAAAACACTATACTTATACATTTTTTAGGTCGCTAAATCCGATTCCAGGGTTAATTTGGACCCATCAGTTTGGCAGGAAGATCATCTTAAGGTCAAAAAAGAGAAAACAGTGAAATTGGATAGAACCTGCCTTCTTATATCAGTGGGGTCAGTTTGACCCCATAAGATCAAGGTCAAGGGCAAGTGAAGGTCAAAATCAGAAAAAACCATTGAATATGATTAAACCACTTTTGGGGTCGAACTAACTCTGTATTCGGTTTCAGCGAACCAAAAAACATCCAAGAATAGAGGGTTTATACAATCCCAGGGTTTTCTCAATTTTCGCTTTTAGATGATCTTCATCCCGACCTGATGGGTTAAAAAAAGCCTTTACTTGTCATTTATCCTGACCTGATGGGATCAAACTGAGCTGGAATTCGGTTTCAGCGACCCCAAAAACATCTGACAGAAGAGGTTTTCTCCTAATCAATGATTTTCACCATTTTTACCTTTAATTGACCTTGATGCTGACCTGATAGGGTTAAACTGACGTTGTATTCAGATTTAGCGAATTCAAAAACGTATGGCTATGGTGACTTAGCTCATGTAGTAGAAACTTTTTTTTGTGGGGCTTTATTATCAGACTAAATTTGTCTCGTGAATTTATGTACAGGTTATCTTAAATTATCGTAAGAACCAGAAACAGTTCAATTTAAAGTGACCTGTAATGTCAACACTACTGGCGATGCTAGCGATCCATCTAGATGTCATTGCGCAGTTTGTGGAAATAGAAATCAAAACTATCGATCAAGTTAAATATTCAAATAAGAGAAAATACTTAACGTCATTTTTGACAAGAGGATCGATGTTAGAAGAGTTTTTTTTTTAGAAAACTATAATTTTAAGACAGTTGAATAGAATCAAAAAAGGAAGAAATTTCAACAACATAGTCACGTAGATTTCCGATAATAAGGAAAAAATGTAATTTCAAATGTATAATTTTCAACTCAAATAAGACATTAATTTTGAATCAAAAAGTAAAATTTTAAAACTAAAAAGATGAGATTTCTATTAAAAAAGTTGAATTTTTAATCAAATAATTACATTTCTAACTAAAAAGATAAGTTTTTAACCTAGATGATTAATTTTCTGCTACAAAAGACGAATTCTAAATTATATATATATTTTTTTACTACGTAGTTGCACGTTTGACGAATTCATCAAAAATATAATTTTAGTTGCTATTTCAACAACAAAAACGATTTTTATCGTAAATAAAACATAATATAATTTAACCAAAAAAAAACGATTTTTTAGCAAAATAGTAGAACTCTCAACCAAAACAGATTAACTATTATCCAAATTGTCGCATTTTTAATCTAAAATATTGATCCTCTACTACAAAAGACAGCCATTTTAACCAGGGATATTATTTTTACGAATAAGACGAATTTCCAATCAAATAGTTGAAGTTTTAGTCTAAAAATAATAACTTTTTAACAAAAATTAAAATAAATCAATTTGCATTGGAAACCAATAAAAGCAAAATTTTTTACAAAACAATGGAATTTTTCACCAAATAGATGAAATTTCTAATAACTTGTTGAAATTTCCCAGAAATTTGACTTTTTCACCCAAAAAATATAAAATTTAAACAAAAAAAGGTCATTTTTAAAAAACAGTTGAATTTTTACGCTACAAAAAGACGAATCTTCAACCAAAAAAATTAATTTTTAATAAAGTAAGAAACCTTAGGAATATCGTTGCCCCTCCCCCCTCCCATCCAAAAGACTTATTATTTATATTTAATTAAATTTTTTTTAATTATTTGGAGGGGCCTGCTCCCCATTTTACATACATTTGTTGAAGAAAAGTCACATGCGCCCCTTCCGAAAACTTGACCGAAGGCGAGGCGTTGACGGAGTTGAAGGCGAGTCCAAGACCAAACTGCAGGCGAGCCGACTCACAGTATTCGAAGCCAAGAATTTACTTTTTATAATCCTTGACTGTATAGGCTTTACTTCTTGAAAAATGTTAAAGTTTCTTTATTAAAAATATTTAGAATTAAATTTTGAGGGTTCATAAAACTCTTCAAATTTTTAATTTCATTTATTGTGTAGCAATATACAAAGAAATATAGTGACTATATTAGTACTTTTAAAAATATGATTTCTTATGAACAGAAATTTCCCAACCAAGTTGCTTGTTGTCCGGAAATCGAAAATTATCATATTTTTGGTTTAAATCAGTCAACAATAACCCGTGCCTCTGGGCGTTAGAAATTAACACCGGATTTCACATAAGAAAAGCTCAGTAAAAAATCCCTTTCCCTTGTGTTGTTCCCAAAAAATGCTCCAATAAATGCATAATAACAGTCTTATGTTTTATAGTTTCATTTATTTATAAAAAAATTACTCCTGCTAACCAGGCTCGACGGCAGCAATACGCTGATAGCTGGGGCGGAATTGTTCTCTACCCTAAATTTTCTTCTGAAATGCTTCCCTTTTTGAACCTAATTTATTAATAACATAAAAACAGTACAAAAATTACTGAAACTTTTTAAAAACACCAAAACGGATTATGAAATATTTTTCAGTACATAAACTTTTAAAGTAAATAGTTTTATAGTATACACAATTTTATCGGAAATATGCATAATTGCCGATCCTACACTGTTTAAAATTATCACTTACGACTTCCGACGTCGGTAAAAATTAGAACGTTTTTAAAAACAGTTTATAATATTTGTAAAATATTTGTCAAACATCGTATGGTAAATAATTTTAAAAAAAGCAAAAAGATTACTGGAAATGTTCAATACTCTGCTATAAAATTATCATTATTTTTTATAGAAAATATCAATACAGGACTCAAAAATGCAATACTTTCATGATCTATGAAAAGGTTTCTTGTCTGAAGAAAGTGGACTTGAATGAACATCCGGCATCCGGGAACAGAGTTCAATCTAAGCTAAATCGTATTGACCTTCAAGTGACCTTGAAAATTGACGTAAAGGTCATGATGGTCAAGGTGATGTACACTTTAACATTTCATCGCCTCTTGTGAAGTATCTTGAACGTTTACTTAGCCCGAAAACCCAAGACAATTAAGAAAAAAGGCATCTGGTCCTTTCTTATACATTTGACCTCAATTTTTCACCTTTCCAAGGTCACAAACACCATTTTTCCACAGGATCTAAATTAAGGAACGGTACTTTCAGGGGGTAATAGCAAGGCCTCCTGGAATGTCGAGAATATGAGTTCTCAAGCTTCCAAGCCTCGATATGATCATCGTATCAAGGGCTGGATGTCACTAGGGTCTACAAATCCTTGAACGTGCCAGCCTGCCCCTCTCAGCGTAGGTAGACAGGCAAGGGGTCTCAAAGAAGGTGTCTTAACGGAAACTTTGGGATACTAGGTCGAAACCCCTAGTATGTAGACCCACTCCCTGCTTGTGGGATCTATAGGGGGTAATTCTTACTTCCCTAGGTTCTCATTTGACTATGGTAGAATCACACAAAATAAATCGAACTAAAACAACTTGGGGATTGTTTTAGGACCCTCTTCTAACACACCGTTGAATGTGGAAGGCTTCTTAGGGGGCAATTCGCCAGAAGCGGTGCGAACTGCTAAAGATTGCGACAATCCTGTTGGCACGATAGGAGTCAGCTAACGGAACTCTCCGTGAGGAAGAGGCAACACAGCGTAGCACAAAAGAAAAGACCGCAAAGCGCGACTCTCAAACAGTATACACGGCTCCCCACAGGGGGCAGTGCCAATTGGCAAGAGGAAAAAGGGCTCCAGAGAAACTTCCTCCAGCAGCGAGTTGAAATGGCTAAAGGGCCTGAATACACAGGGTCTCACATTCGATCAGATGGCGTTACTTCGAGCATAGCGCCCCCCTCCCCCATGCAACGACCTCTTTATCAGGTCAGGGGCCATCGTAATAAAGGTTGAGGACATCTTGTCGAGACATTGGATAGTGCGAAGAACTCTAAATTTTAGGCTCAAAGAGGGCCTAAACCTGGAAGTCAAGTAGACGGAATATCTGCAGAGGTACCGCAGAGCAACTGTACTGATTCCTGGTACCCCCGAGAATCCGGCGACCGTTTTGTGAAGCGTGAGCTTCCAGAACCCGACCCTGATTACTGATTCGTGGAAGATGTATTCCGAAAGGCAGTGATCCAGGTCAAAGGTGAAAGGCTAGATCCTAGTAGTTGGTCTTCCCTAGACTGCTCTTCTTATTTTGAAAATGGTAGAATTACCTTACGAGTGACCAAACTGGAATAAGGCTGATTACCTACCTACTTCTGGATGTGCCACGAATTAGCCTCTCAATGGCTAAGACCGGAATCTTCGATGGTTTTAGCTAAACGCATGTCAGTAGTGCAGACAGAGCTCGCCCTAATTCAAGAATTATGGTTATATAGACAAAGTAATAGTAGCTTGTTAAGGTTTGGCTTTATATAAAAGGACCTGCTCAAAAAACCAAAGATATGCATAGCTGTCAAGGCTATGGATGCGATTTTTATCCCTAAGCTCTGCTCCAGGGTTCTCACTGTTATTAAGGTGAAACTTAGGGGCAGAAGCAGGAAAAGACTAAAGGTGGTTATTGCCTCAGCTTATTTCCCAAGCGATGCTGATGGACCTTCACCTTTAAGAGAAGTGAAGACTCTAATTCGGCATTAGCAGGAGAACACTATTCCTCTGCTGTTGGGTTCTGATGCAAACTCTTATCATACGGTCTGGAGGAGCACAAATATCACAGTTCGAGGAAGAAGTTTAATTGAATATCTAGCGGGCATTGAAACAGAGATACTGAATCGACTTGATAATCGCGCATTCCCGAATAAAAACAGGAGTGAGGTTCTCGATCTGGTTCTATGCTTGGAGGACCTGAGGAGCAGGGTAATGGACTGGACAGTCTCTGATAGAAAGTTTCTCTCGGACCATAAATATACCTTTTTTCAGCTAAACTTAAGAACACTAGCGTTTTCTAAGATCAGAAACCCTAGAAATACACTTTAGGATTCATACAAATAGGAACTCAGAGGAAGGCTTTTTGAGTTGCACGCAAACTATAGTCATATTGATGAGTTAGATCATGCCGCGGATTTTCTGCGAAGGGATCTGACTACATCATATGCAAACAATTGTCCAACAAGCACAATTAAGTATACGAAAAAAGCAGAATGGTAGAATACCAACCTGGAAGAACTCCGAAAGATGGTGAGAACGTTTTGAAATAGAGCAAACAGACCTTTAGACTAGGACATCTATAAGAGGGCCCAGTATGAATAAATAAATATATAAGAAAGAACAAAAAGGAAGGCATTCCGAAAACAGTGAAGCTCCATAAGATCCTAGCGAAAATAATAAGGGCTGATAAGGCTCGAAAATAGCGAGTTTGCCAAAGATAAAGAAGCAACGCTGAACCACCTCACGGAAGCTCACTTACCGAGTTTTCAACGAATACGAACCAACCAACAGAAGGAAGGCTGGGGCCAAGAGTCGGAGAAGGCTGGTTGAAATTTCGCTCCCAAGTTCGCAGACAGCAAAGTGTGGACGAGTTTCTTATATTCCTACAAATCGCTAGGAGCTGATGGATTTTGTCGTCGGAATGAGGTTCTTTTGGCCTCCCCGCTGCACAGAGGGCAGCATGCTTTCCAGGCAGGATGCTCAGCAGAAACGGCACTCTATGCTTTAGTAGCAAAATTGGAGCAGCAGTTGGAATAAAAGGGGTATGCTGTGAGCACATTCTTGGATATAGAGGGATAGCAATACCCCTCCAGAAGTAAACTGTCAAGAGGATTTGAGTGTCGCGTGCCAAACCAGCTATTTAGCTTAATAGGAAGTATGCTACGCCAAAGGAGACTTGAAACCACGAGAAACTACAAGGTTCCAATAGTCGATACTCCTGTATTTTGTGGTGGGAGACTGACGTTTTCAGATTCGGTTATATACTTGGAAGTAATCCTGGATTGCAAACTGAACTAGGCAAAGCAACTGGTGACCCAAAGCAGGGAATTGGTCATGACTTGTTGAATGTGCAGAAGAGCTTTTGGGTTTACATTGGGCCTAGAGCCTAAAATGCTTGCATCGCTTTACTCTGATGTCCTTCAAAGGAAGCTCCTGCATGCGGCAATGATTTGGTGGTCACGGACCGAACTTAAAGCGATACAGCACACGATGTGACGAATGCCAATGCTAGCGTTTAAGGATTTGACGGGAGCAATAAGAACTACGCCTACAGCGGCCATAGGCTTCATGTTCTGTGATGAACCTCTACACGTTGTGATAACTCCAGGAGCGGCACACTAGGCTCCCAAGTGACATCAGCATACTGCCGAATCTAGAAATAAGGCAAGATTAAATAACAAAACGCTTCAACTTCACCAAGGGAGGGTCAGGGACAGGAATCAATGAAAGTACGAGAAGGAGGAGGATGGGGGTACCGCTTGGAGAACATGCTACCGTTTTTCAGGCGGAGTTCCTGGCCATCGTTCGCAGTGCTGTAACATTATTATAATAAAACACTACTGACAGACAGATTACGATCTGTTTAGACAGCCAAGCGACACTAAATGCGGAGTAGCAAGTCAACGCATAGGAACGGAATGGGTACTGGGACTAGCGACTTGCTGCCTCGGTTTTGCCATCAAAAGCTGAATCCGTAAAAAACACCAGGAACGCTGTAAGCAAATTCAGGGCTGTCGACAGACGAAATCCCTCCTGGGCTACACGTGCAGAATAAAGAGAGCGCTCACAGAGCACCACCACTTCAACTACCATATGCACAAAATGGGGTATAACCCCACGACAGAGTGCCGGAAATGCAGCCCATGTTATAGAACCTGAGGAAATTAAAAAGCGATCGGCAATTTACATACTAGGCTCCATCAAGTGGTCTGGGGTCAACTACTGAGAGTAAATAGTTAAGGATGTTGTACTATTACTATTCCGTACCAATTCTAATTCGATGAAAATTCATGCAATTTGTTGAACAATCGTCTTTTTTGGTTGAGAATTATTCTTCTGGTTTCAAAATTAATCTTCTTGTTAGAAAAATCATATTTGTTATTGAAAATAAAACTGCTTGGCTAAAAGCTAAACTTTTTTTAATTTATCTTTTTGGCTTAAATTTCATCTATTGCAGTAGAAGAATCATCATTTTATTGAAAAATTTATAAATTTTCTTAAAATTGCAACTCTTCTAGTTAACGATTTATAATTTTAGTTAAAAATTCCTCACTTTTTTGTATGATAAAAGTATTTTTTGAAATTGTCACGGAACTTTCATACACGTGGAAAAAATCTGTAAATTTCAGGCAATTTTCTTAAAGGGTCCTTTTTTTAATTCCAATATAAAATTGAATAACAATAATTCCTTAGTTTCAAAACTGACCTTATATAACTTTATCCAACTATTTTGTTGGAAATTTTTTAAAAATTAATTTTCTTAATTTAAAATAAAGCTATTAAAATTAAATACTCCATGCTTTCAGTTAAAAAGTCATATCTTTCGTTGGAAATTCATTTTTCTAACTGCAATTTTAATTATTTAATTTTTAGTTGACCACATATCTTCTTTTGTTGAAAATTCGTGTATTTTGGTAGGAATTAATCTTCTTAGATGAAAATTAATCTTTTTTGCTTAAAATTTAATTATTCTAGTCAAAGACTCATCATTTTAGGTGAAAATTCCTCTTTTTGGTTTACTATTTAACCATTCAAGTTAAAGATTCATCATTTTAGTTGAAAATTGATGACTTTGTTCAAAAATGCAGGGGAGTATCCCCGCTTGTGCAGCAGGTTTCATATTTTTTCCATGATTTTTTATCGTGTCATCCAATTTTGATGTTTGAGATGCCGTTGTAAAACTAATGTCAATATCCATCTTTTTGCTTAGGAAAGTGTATTGATTCCATTTTTAAAAAAAAATTATGGAAAATTTTTGGAAAACAACTTTTTGCGTTAATCAAAAGTTTGTCCCCGTTTGTGCAGCGCTTTAAAAATCCACTGAAATTTCAGAAACAGTAAGTAAACACAACAGAAATTTTAAATTATAGGTCATTTCATTATTACACATGCCTTTAACAACTTTTGATACATGGAATTAAATGCAAAACTATCCTTCCGAATCTAATTGTCGAAGTGCGAGTCTCCAATATTTTCTGAAAACACCAAAATACACCGAAAAAGTGAATTTGATGTTATTTAAAACAGTTGGGTGTAACAATGATGGCGTTATTTGATCATGCAAATGTCAAAAGAATGACCGTTGATATGAATGCTGGACAACTAAGTTCGATGCCCTTTTTGCAATTGGCTTCACAATTTTTGTCGAGTCAGTTATTTCACCGAAGTTCATTTAGTATGATGAAATATTGATGAAAAACTGAATCTAATACGTATTTTACTCACCTATCTTGCTTGTTATTAAAAATTCAATTTGAAAAAATGCAAAAAAACACAATTATTGATTATTTAATTGATCGATGGTTCTTATATATTTAAATATTTAATATAATACAATATAGTATAATATAATTTATACTATGTTTATAGTATATGGTGTCAAATAGCATATTTTAAAAATAATCAGAACGAGGCAATTTACGTTAAAAAAATTTTTGACGCCGCCCTACCCCTAAAGTGACAATCAGAAAATTTAAAAGTCAATGTGAAAAATAAACTTAAAGTGGAAATACATAATCAACCTTTTTTAACATTTTTGATGTAAAAGCACCTTATTTTTTTAGTAGTCTAATAACTAACTAAATCCAGTTTAAATTTCGTCTTGCGAATAACTAGTAAAGTTACAATAAAACACACAAGTATGTAACAATGATATAAATTTATTTAAACGGAAAGTGCGCATACGCAAAACTTTTTCTTTTTTCCTTAATTATTTCCTGATTTTCCAATCTTCCTTAATCATATCACTACCTTTTTCTGCAATCATAATAGTCGCCGCAACAGGATTTCCTCTGACAACTGCTGGCATCATCGAAGCATCAATAACCCTAATTCCTTTTACTCCATAAACTCTTAATCTTGGATCAACAACAGCCCCAAAATCCCTAGTTCCCATTTTACATGTCCCAACATAATGGGATGTGAAAGCAGCGTATTGCACCACAATACATTTAAAATAATCATCACTTCCAAATTTAAACTGCTTGCAAGGTGATTTTGGTACTTTATCAAGCTGGTACCCACTATCATTAAAAATTTTAGTATCTGCAAGTTTTAAAACAACGCGAATACCTTCAACCAAAGCATCTATGTCAGATTGTACTGTAAAATTTCCAGGGAAAATCAGAGGATTGCCTAGAACTGGATCGGTTTCATTAAGTTCAATATGCCCTCTAATTTTTGATGTAAGCAGAAATACGGATACACCAAAACTATCATAATAAACAGAGGGTTGATAGGATAATTCATTTGGGTTGAATTGCAATTGAATATCAGGAGCATTTTCATTTTCTTCGAATTTTGTTTTTACAAAAGCCATAGCAGCACCAAGACCTCTTGTAGAATCAGGACCATCCTGTTTTTTCATATAACGAATAACATCCTCTTTCATTTTATCCAAATTTGTCAAAGTCGAGTAGCTTTTATTCCTGAAGGAAAAATCAAGCTTTCCAATTTTTATATGGTTATGCATGTTCCGTCCAACTGGCAAATCTTGGACTACTTTAATGTTATGTTTTTCCAGAATTTCTTTTGGTCCAATTCCAGACAGCATCAGTAGTTTTGGTGACTCTATTGTACCTGCCGAAAGAATTATTTCTTTATTGGCATAAGCAATTTTAGATTTTCCTTCATGTGTATATTCAACTCCTAGAGCTTCCTTTTTTTTTGGGTCAATTATCACTCTCGCCGCATGAGCTTCAGTTTTGATAAAAAGATTCTTTCTTTGTTTCCTGATTGATCGAATAAAACCAGCATTTGTGCTCACACGAACTCCATTTTTAATGGTCCATTGAATGTTTGAAACTCCTAATTGTGTTTCACCATTTGGGTCTGTTAGTTTGTATCCCAATTCCTGAAAAGCCTCAATTGCTATTTTTGTGTTTACATCTGTGTAAGGATATTTTTGGACACTTTGATATCCTCCAGTCGCATGGTATCCTGGATTTTCGTTTATTATCTGAAATGACAAAACAAGATTGAAGTGAACATTTCAACTTAAATATGAATACAAAATCATTTTTAAGTTCTCACATCTTTGTCGCCACAGTCTTCTGATTTCTTGAAGTAAGGCAATACTTGACTGAAATTCCAGCCAATGTTTCCCAATTTGGCCCAATTGTCGAAATCGACTCGATTTCCTCTAGTGTATACCATTCCATGAACAGAACTTGAACCACCCATCACCTATAAATTTATTACAAAATATTATTTTGCGCATTTTATATTTTATTTTTAAAAATGACAAAAGAAACTTAACTTTCCCCTAACAAATGAACAGGTTTTATTTTTGCAGGAATTGATGTCTGGCTGCACTTTATAGCTGTACATGATATTACTTCCAGAAAGGAGGCCACTTAAAGCTGGCACCTCAACCACTCTTGGTTCCTCCACACCATCTTCCAATAAAAGTACCTAAGATAATTGGAAATCATATTAAAGTAAAAAACTAATATTTTCGGATACTTCAATGATTATTCGAATTGCGATTTAACTTACATTCCACTTATTGATTTCGGTTAATCGATTTGCAACAACACATCCGGCTGAACCACCACCAACGATTATAAAATCATATTTCTTTGGTTCAGCTATTATATTACAATTGTTATCTCTTGATGATGAAAATAAAGAAGCAACAAAAGATAAGAATAGAATTTGAGTGGGTGAACAGGCCTGACTATTTGGATTTGAAGCACATGTTGCAGAAAGATTAACTGGTATCCACGTCATAACCTGAAAAAATTTGAAATGGAGGAGAGTGGGGTATGGTGCCGGGCTTTGAATAAATTTCTCCTGTAGTTTATCATTGAAATGTGATTTTGCTGTCTTGAAATTTTGGACTGAAGTTCACATTATCAGGTTTCATATTTAATTACTCAAAACTACGTCATTATATGATATTTAATTAATTCGTCCCTGGCGAACCGAGTGAACGGAACGGCTACTCAATAGCGTAGCCATGTAGTAGCCACATAGTAGCCCTTCCGTAGC